>CACRXP010001449.1:12627-36589 GCA_902702965.1 Spirometra erinaceieuropaei | reverse complement strand
CCACCCTTTAGTTGTTGTTGGTGAAAAACCTGGTCATTTGGTGCGTGGACCAGGGAATGTGAAGTGGAGCGCCAAGGTGCGGGCTCGACCGTGCCAGCCATCTGTACCCTTCCCCCACCCTCCGATCTTCTTGACTCTATCCTGACACCGCGTCCAGGTGGGGAGTATAGAAGAAAGAATGCGGTAAATCTGTGCGAGCCTACTGTCATTATAAGCTAACTCAAACACAAGTCACCGTGCCTGCTCTCACCTTCCTGTGGAGTACACGATGGACACCGTCGACAAAGACTGTCGAATTACCGTGTGCGCGCGTGTGTCGCCTTAAAGTTTGAGATCGTCTGCCATGCCCGGATCAGCAAATCATGGCCCTCGCAACTTGGAATGCGCTGGCGGCTATCCAACACCCGGTTCCCTGCAGGTAGATTCACTTGCGCTTCCGTTGTGTAAACAAGTCGTGAACATGGCTGCCCAGTCATCCTCATCCAGCTAACTCACTGTGGTGCTGCCTTTGGTTAAAATTCTGGTTAAATGTCTGTTGTGTATCAGGGGGTGTGGAGTGGAGTGCCAAGATGCGGGCTCGACCGTGCCATCTACCTGCGTCCTCCCCCACCTCCCCTCTTCGTGGTCCTGCCTTGACACGGCGTCCAGCTGGGGAGGAGAGTGGGCGGCGGATACTGTGTAAGTATACTCTTACTATAAACTAATTCACGCGCAAGTCACCATGCCTGCTCTTACCCTGCTGTGGAGCACACGATGGACATCGTCAGATGCGACGGTCGAACTGTCGCCTGGTATCAGCTACGCATGAATCAATCTGCGCTCTAGGGTTTCGAAGTTCATATAATTTAGAAGGGACTGCTGCGACCTGACTCACATTCGTGCTTAGAACAGGGTTGTCGCGTAATTTAGCAGAATGCCAGGCCTCGATTTAGAGAGGGTCATAATAAGTTCATACGTGCAGACTGATTATATTTTAGGATAGGGAGAGACCACACTAACAGCACAGGTACTAGCCAAAAGCCCATACACGCGTTTTTCGCCGATATTCTGCCGCTAAATGACATAGCTACAAGGGATTTGGCTCATCAGTGGGTCCCCCCATTCCCCGTCTGCCTTCTGGTAGATACTCTAATTTAGAAAGTGTTGGTTTTTCAAATTTACTCAAAAATTAACTGCGAACTTGGAGTCGATCTAGGTCTATAGGCACAGACAAAAATCTTCTGTCATGCGGTGGCAGAATATCGGCCAAACACGCGTATATGGGCTTTTCGCTAGTACCTGTGCTGTTGGTATGGCATCCCCTTGCCCTAAAATATACTACTAGCTTCCTGTTAACAGTTAATGAATAGTAGGCGAGTTACGCGCTGTGGCTGATGGACTTCGGCCCAAATATTCAGACATAAAAAATGTCGGTCTGTGCCTATAGACCTAGCATATACTGATCTACTTCAAGTTCGCATTTGATTTTTGAGGAAATTAAAAAGCAACAATTTCTAAGTTGGAGTATATACCAGAAAACAGACAGGGAATTGTGCAATAATTTACCGTACTAACAACACAGGTATTAGCTAAAAGCCCAGACACGCGTGTTTCGCCGATCTTGTGCCGCTGCCTGACGCAGCTGCGAGGGGTTCGGCTCGTCAGTGGGTCCCCCAGCTTTGCCCGTGTGTTTTCTGGTATATGAACTCCAGTTTCAACTTGCCTTGTTTAATTTCCGAGGAAATTAATGCGCGAACTTGGAGTAACTCTTTCGAAACAGGCCTTTTCAGGCACGGTCCGAAATTTGATATGAATATTTGAGCTGAAATCCATCAGCTACTGCGGAATAACCGCTTAATATTCACAAACCGCCAACAGGCAGCCAGTAGTATAGCATTGTGCAATAATTTACCGTACTAACACACGGGCAAAGCTGGGGGACCCACTGACGAGCCGAACCCCTCGCAGCTGCGTCAGGCAGCGGCACAAGATCGGCGAAACACGCGTGTCTGGGCTTTTAGCTAATACCTGTGTTGTTAGTACGGTAAATTATTGCACAATGCTATACTACTGGCTGCCTGTTGGCGGTTTGTGAATATTAAGCGGTTATTCCGCAGTAGCTGATATATTTCAGCTCAAATATTCATATCAAATTTCGGACCGTGCCTGAAAAGGCCTGTTTCGAAAGAGTTACTCCAAGTTCGCGCATTAATTTCCTCGGAAATTAAACAAGGCAAGACAGGGAATGCTGGCAGACCCACTGGTGAGTCGAATCTCTCGCAGCTGTGTCATGCAGCGGAGGAATATCGGCGAAACGTGATGCCTAGCGTGATACCCCTTACCTTAAAATATATTTATAGCTGCCTGTCGACAGTTAATTAATATTACGCGGGTTAACCGTTGTGGCTGATGGACTTCCGCCAAAATATTAATACACAAAAGATTTCAGTCTGTGCCTATAGACCTAGAATATACTGATCTACTCCAAGTTCACAGATAATTCTTGAGGAAATTAAAAATCAACAGACTGATTATAGTTTAGAGTGCGCTAATTTGTTCTGATTAGAGTTTCCTTTTCAGTACTGATCTCGCTGCCTCGTTAGTCATCCTACCAATCGACTATCCGAATCTACAAAACAGATGGTGCAACCGGGTGTGGTGGATGGTATGACTTGAATGGCTCCGTTTAGCCATGTCACAGGCAGATGCGGCAACAGTTACGGACAAGCGCACATGAGTCCAAACGTTCCCCTACTTAAGTGTCCCTATTTTTCAGCGGAAGAAACGATGTTAGATTGAATTAAACACTAACTACGCTTCAAATTGTTTTTGAATGGCCTTTTTACCTGACAACCTTCTCAAAAGATTGTTGCTGCTGTTGTCAGTGCTTTGGTTTATGCTGCTTGCTGCATTCCTAGTCTCAGATAGGGTAGGCGGCGGCGTCGCCGTGAAATCGTGCATTGACCCCACTACCCTTGCGACCGACTGCTACCATTGCGCCTGACATATTCGGCCCTCAAGCACCACAGGGCCATTTAATGCCGTGGAACAGACTCCTGCTGCAAAGCTGCCCACCTGGTATCAGACGCGCTGACCAGCGGCCACTTGATCCATGGTAAGCATCGGGTGAAGCCTTCCAAGTATCTGTGGCACACAAAGAATGCCTACTGTACTTCTTTAAGTAGGTCGTGTTTTATGTTGGACTATCCGTGCGTCCAGGCAGTCAACGTCGTCTATGCCCCTCTGGAATGCGCCACCCCTTGGGCGATGCAACATAGGCCAGTAGATACCCCATCCCTCGGGCAATGCAATACCCACCAATTAAATAGCATTTAAACCTATAACAATAGCTGACATCGCGGCCTCTCTCAGCGCAAAACAACACCGCCAGCCCTTGTCGCGGCCGAGATGGCACCACGGAGTTCTGTGCATAATTTAACTCCACGGTCTGATACCTTCTGTTTTTTTTCTGACAGTTGGCGCTTGGCTCGGCAGTGTGATAGCGTTCCAGATTCAATCACATTTAGGACACTACAAGCGAGACGCGGGCAGGGGATGGTCAACTACCCTAAATTATTTCTGATTATTTGAATTCCAAAAGTTCTCATGGTCCTCTAGCGTAACATATTCGCAGTCTGGTGGCCAATGCCGAAAGGGTGCTTTTGGGCTTTGTTATCTAGCCCTTTTAGCAAAGACTATAAGTCCCCCATTATTGCCCTTTCGGGAATCTTGATTCACTTGACTATTAACTTCCAATCTTCTTCTTATATATAAAAAATGGAAGTGTTCTCCTGTGTGTTATAGGTAATCTCTCTAAAGTACTGAAACGGGGTTGGAGGAATCTTCTTCCTATACGCGCCTGGAGGGACTGGCAAAATGTTTCTCCTACGACTGATTCTGACGACAATTCGATCCAAAACTGACATAGCCTTGGCACTTGCATCTCCGGAATAGCTGCAACTCTGCTACCTGGCAGAAAAACCGTTCATTCAGCTTCGAAATTTCCCTTGAACGCGCAATTCATTGAAACTCCCGCGTGTAACATTTGCAAGGCATCAGGCACGGGAAAAGTATTGCAGAAATGCAAACTTGTTGTTTGGGATCAATGCACAATGGCGCAAAAAAGCGCTCGAGGCCCTTGATCGAACATTGCAGGATTTGCGAGGAAACAGCAGACCATTTCCGATGCACTGCTGCTGCTGCTGCCGCTTGAAGGAGTCTTAGGGCAAACACTGCCTGTAAGTCCTCGATCGACACCAGTGACCGAAATACTTGCTCGCCGTCATCACCTACTCTGGCATTCTCGAGCACAACGAGGTGCAGCAAACGATTGCCCTGCCTTCGACAGCGGCTAGGAGAACACTCCTGGGGTTCGCACACAATACATCCCGCCAACCGGTGGCCCTTTTTCTCAGTTGGGAACGTGCCCCATCCTCTTTCCCTTATTTCCCAATTCATCAGATTGGCCACAGCAAAGTGTGGAGGGGTCCAGCTAGCTGCTTTTAAAAGCAAACGAAGTTCACATAAACGTGGAAAACTGCAATTCTGAGAAATGAATTTGGTAAATTTGAAAGTATGTGAATAAAGGCAGCGACATGGCCGTTTTCGGCCAGCTAAACGATAGGAGGGAAAGGGATGCGGACATACAACACAATGAAATCGCACAGTATTGGGCTGGAAAATGCCTTAACGGCAAGAAATCCATGTGGCGAATTCTTTCATTCCCCATCCATTATCGAAGTCCAGGTGTTGTTCACTTGTAGTATACTTAGTTAATGAGCAATGCGTTTACTTTACAGCTGGAAATGTGCAACAGGTTGCCTTAGGTCCACCGGCAACAACATTAACTGCGTTCGCCACGGTAAGCCAAAATGACGCGTTTGCGAAAACACTACCGTATTCGGAATTGCCTACGTATTACACAGGGACTGTGTGTAGAAAAGCATCCGAACGACGCAAACGAGGAGAGCGAGTATACAGACACCCCGGCATACTCAAAGAACTCCAATAGGCAGACTGCACACCGTGCATCCCAATCTTACTTCTTATGATGCTGGTGAATCTGCCCGGTCCAACGTCTTTCCAGCAATTGAAATCTGTTAACGGCGTTACATATGCCACTTTCAGCAGTGCGTGTCAGGCTTTTCAGTTACTAGAGAACGATCAACAGTGGGACGTATGTATTAATTTCGCCTACAACACGTCCCATCCACATCAAATCCATGCATTGTTTGCAATCATATTGACCACATTCTTTCCTTCATCTCCAACAGATTTACGGGAGAAATATAAGTCGCACATGGCTAAAGATATCTTCCGCCAACTATGCAAGGAAAATTCCAACGTGGCTTGCACATCACGAATCTAAAGCGAGGCGTTAATAGTGAGTGAGGATATGTACGTAGAAATCGCGAACAAAGCTCTTACTCAACCGGGAATGTCACCGCAAAACCAATCTGCTGCTGCTTCGTTTGCTGTGGATTGGCGCCATGAGCAAAAATAAAACACGGTTCAACTTCTGCCATGCTTGCAATCAAACATTCCTAAGCTAAGACTGGAGCAGAATGGGATTTACGATCAAATAATGCGGAATGTCAATAACGGGGTTGGATAAATCTTCCTCCTAGATGCGCCAGGAGAAACTGGCAGAACGTTCCTACTAGGACCGATCCTGACGGCAATTCGATCCAAAAATGGCATAGCCCTAGCACTTGCATCCCCGGAATAGCTGCAACCCTGCTACCCTGTGAGAGATCTGCTCACTCGGCTTTGAAATTGCCGTTGAACGTGCACTTCATGGAAACTCCCGCGTGCAACATTTCCAAAGCATCTGACATGGAAAAAGTACTGCAGAAATACAAACTTATTGTCTGCGATGAATGTACAATGGCGCACAAAAAAGCGCTCCATGCCCTCGAACGAACACTGCAAGATTTGCGCGAAAACTCTAGACCATCAGGGGATGTACTGTTACTGCTTGCAAGAGACTTTAGGCAAACACTTCCTGTAGTTCAACGATCGACAGCGGCCGACGAAATAAATGCCTGCCTGAAATACTCGTCTGTTTGGTGCCACGTCCAGATGTCAAAACTAACTACCAATATGCGTGTTCAGCCGCAAACTGACATAACAGCAGACAAATTCTCACACCGACTTCGGGATACATTGCAATTCCTCCTGCCTTCAGCACAATGGTGTCCTTAAAAGAAAAATTGGTAGAAAAGATATTTCCCAATATTCGAACCAATTATACGAATCACGATTGGCTAAGTGAGCGAGCAATTCTTACGGCCAGGAAAAAAGAAGTCTACCTACCTAACCATAATATTCATTGTAGGATTCAAAGCGAGGTAGTCACATACACGTCCGTCGACACTGCTGTGAAAGCAGACGAGGCAGTTACTTATCCCACGGGATTTCTGAATTCACTTGATCCGCCAGGGACGTCGCCGCACGTACTGCAATTGAAAATCGGCGTACCGATTGTCATGTCGCTCAATATCTACCAGTCGAAGATTTGCAGCGGCACGCGGCTTGTAGTAACAAAAGGTAATGCAGCAACGTTGCGGAAGCAACTATCTTGACAGGACCCTTTAAAGGTGAACATGTCCTTATTCCTCGGCATTCAACTAATTCCAAATGATATGCCATTTCAATTTAGGAGACTGCCATTCCCGATTCGATTGGCGTTTGCAATCACCATCAAAAAAGCTTACGAACAATCTTTAGAATTGTTCGGTTTGGATCTGCAAATGGACTGTTTCTCACATGGCCAACTATATGTTGCGTGCTCCAGAGTCGGCAAACCAGACGATTTCTATATCTGTACAGATAATGGAGCGCCAAAAAATATTGTACACCCACAAGAATTATGAAATTAAGCATACTAGAAACGTGCCCCTTCATCTTTCCTTTCTATTCCATTTCATCATTCTGAGCCACAGCAACGCGCGACCGGGTCCAGCTAGTATATTTATAAAAAAATGATTATTACTTACGCTTTTGGGCTTTGTTATTTATCCCATTTATTAAAGACTAGAAGTCTCCCATCAGTGCCATTTCGGAAATCTAGATAATGAAGTCAACCTGCAACGTCCTTATACCGGAAGTTTGATAAGTGCTGACAGATTCAATCACATTTAGGACGCTACAAGCGTGACGAGGGCAGGGGATGGTTAACTACCCTCAATTATTTCTGATTATTTGAATTGCAAAATTCCTCGTGGTGCTCTAGCGTAACATATTCGCAACCTGGTGACCAATGCCGAAAGGTTGGTTTTGGGGTTTGCTATCTAGCCCTTTTAATAAAGACTAGAAGCGCTCCATCAGTGCCATTTCGGAAATCTTGATTCATTTGACTACTAACGTCCATTCAGCAATAGTAATGATGATGAAGAAAGCCTGAAGCGTCCTTATACACCTATATACCGGAAGTTTGATAAGAGCTGGCACAGAATCTCAACAGCCGGAACCCGATTAGTTTGGGGATCGCAGTTCCGGTGGCCTTTAGCGCGCGTTGACGACTCGTTGACTAGTATAATCTGACTTGTAATTGCTGGCCTATGCGGGAAGTTTGTCATCCTCAACTACGTGAGTTCAAAGCCGCCCTCACGAATGGCTGGTAAGTGTTGTAAGGACAAGGGCATGTGTGGCAAGCGAAGACAGACTTTGCCGGCCAATGCGCTCTATCACATTCTGGTTGTCCTGGCTCTGTCTTGTCATCGTAGCCAGGGGGTTAGAGATGAGGGAGTGTGGTAGCTGCTACGAAAGTCCGCCTGCTACGCCTACAACATGGGGCACTCAGTGGACGTCGCCGCTAGCGACGTTCGAATTGTCAGTTTATGTAGAACTCTGTGGCGATATGCGCATGACGTCAGATGAATAATTTCTTGTTAAACACCCATCATCAGTGAAGGGCACTTGAGTGTGGCGGGGTTGCAACAGATACGCACCTCTGCTTCATCCTAGTTCTCATCGAGAAAGCCCCCAATGTTTCCATGGCGCATTCTACCATGCCATCTTGATGGTGACTGGCCATTGGGACATAACCTACGAGCGATCCGTAGTTCTCCATCACACTTTACAGGACGTCTCGTTCCACAGAAACGAAAATCAGGATGAGGCAAAGAACGTGTTATCGAAACCGACCCTCATTTCTTGTCGCTATTCTCATAGGTTCCCGCAGACTTTCCTCTTCACGTAACATAAGAAAGCACAGCGAACATGTGCGCCGCTGCTCAAAATGAGCCGCTTCCACGCGGAGTCGATCTCGTGACCCTCGCAAGATCGGGCGATGGTCCAGACAACTCGGCCACCTTGCCGCTCCCACAAAATTATAGGTAAGATCTGATAGTGCAGCTGCACATACGGAAATTCATACTATTGAGCTACTGATTTGCTTTTAGTAGGCGTGATTGCGTTGGCATAATGTGTTTGTCCTTTCCTTCTAACCTCAGAATTGTCTGGGTTAGGGATTTATATTAAGGGTTAGGGTTAGCGTTAGCGGTTTTATGTCGATTGTACAGGCTAGCCACATGCAAATAGGATTTGTAGTAAATGTCAGCTGTTAGCCCTCAGAGTCAATCATCTTGAGAATGAGATCGGGTAGGTAAAAAAACTGCTACAATGAGATTAAGGCATAAAATACGGCTAAGCTAAAACGAATAACGAAAAGACAAAATGACAGCGGTCAACGAGGGAACAAGAAGACCGGTGGTAAAGATGCCAAGAAAAATGGGCAGCCGTTTCAAAGTGATATCTCCACGGCACCCGAACCACAGACCTTGACAACATCCCCGTCCATAACGGTTAGTGACGAAAATACAAAAACGGTTAACAACGCCCAGATTGGATGAGCTAAACAGAAAAATTGGTATCGAGTCAGTTACCAAATTTGCAGACCATCATTCATCATCGTCCGTGCCAACGACTTCTTCCAAGTCAGTCAAAACAGGGGTCGAGCAACAAACCCGCGATAGAAAGTGTATAAGGCCAAAACATTCTAATTTACTTAGAACACCATACCCCCTAGAGAGCGATACATCAACAAAAAAAGACGAAAGAAATCGCCGGTAAACAATGTCTCATTATTCAAGGGCTCCCTGATTCAAACGCCAACACTCACAGAGAGCGGATTTCGGAAGATCTATCGCTTTTTCTAGGCCTGCTCAATAGTATCATGGAGCCCAACGAGGCAAATGAAGTGTTCAAAGCCTTCCCTCTCGGAAAACGGGCAAAGAATCAACCAGCACCAAAACAACCCCGAAGTCTCACACTTGTGCTGACCTATAAGGAACAAGCCGGGTCGATTCGCTCGAGGCGCTTTAGAGTATAAGGCCCCAAACCCGGCATTTTTTTTAACCTGGATTACTGGCCCGCAGAGAGGCTGAAACGTCATCTTCTAGTTTTCAAGTTGAGAAAGAGACTCAGCGAAGGAGAGCGCAATTTGGTTATTCGAGTAATAAATTTAGACAGCGCCCAGCGTTCTTTCTTTGGACGGAACCGATCCGGATAACCACACAGCTGACACAGTAGGCGAAACTTCGAGACGCATCGAGACCACTTCTCCGGCGTGATAAATCTCAAACTCAAATTCCTGCATATAAATGTACAGAGCATGTTATCGAAAGTCAACGAGCTAAAGCTTCATCTACTTGCTCTATCTCCGGATATAATCGCACCGACAGAAAGTTGGTGCAACCAACACGTGGACGAACGTGAGTTAACTATACCCGGATACCAGATGTTTAGAAGAGACAGGCCAGGACGTCAGGGAGGAAGCGTACTCATGTATGTAAAAAAGGCCTACAGTTTCAGACAAGACAGATAAATTTACGTGCAATTCTGGGTTAATTTGGCTAATTTAAGAGTACCGGGTTCACCAAGCCTCGAAATCCTGACAGTCTACTGACCGCCAAGAAACGATCCCACGGCTGACGCCTGCCTGGCTGAGGATCTGAGAAGATTTTCAATTCGCTCCGAAATCTTCATCATGGGAGACTTCCATGCACGTCTTATCGACTGGAGTTCAGCTCACGCATCCGGTTCCGACCATACTTTCGACCGACGCTCAGGTTATTTCTCACTCAGCACGTCCCATTTCTGACGAGGGCGCGCGAAGGGCAACAGTCGAAATGTCTGGACCGGGTTCTTACGAAGTTGCAGGACAGCACTGATGAGGTGCAATGACAAACCCCCCTAGATCGAAGCGACCACGTCGTACTGTTGTGGTAATACACACCTTTTCCCTGCCTAAACAAGCCGCCAGAATTAGAAGGAATATTTGGCGCGGTGACATCGATCAAATGAAAGTTGAATTATAGCAAGAAGCGATCGCTGGAACAAAAGCATTATTCGTCTGACGTTTCGGATTCTCTCTTGAATCCATCATCAGAGACAGTTGCTTGGATTCAAGAGAGAATCCGGAACGTCATGCGAATAAAGCCATCGTTAAAGCGATCGATTCTTCTTCTTCTGATCAACTAGTTCCTGGAACTCGCATCTTCGCTTGTATCGGCATAGTTGCATTTATTATCATAGACCGGGAATCAGCTATTTCCGGTGACATAATCAAGAATTGGGACTGGTTCAGTGAGTTATTGCACATTCGCCACACAGACCACTGACCTACTTCAGGGAGGAAACTGAACACCAGAACCCCGTGGCTAACACGAGCTTTAAAAAATTGTGAATAAACAGCGGAGTCTATGGAGGATATTTCTATCCATGACAATAAATGCATACAAGGCACAGAGGAACCTAGTTATGCGACTAGTCCTCGGGACACCGCGTACTTCCGAGAAAACTCCTCTGAACCTGACCTCAGAAAATCTGAAGTTATTCTATGGACATACAAGAAGGAGTATGCGAAACAGAGAACCGATCTCCCTATTGAAAGCTAGTGAAGACCTAGAGCATCTTTCACAAGCCTACTCTATTTTCTAGAACGCTGGACCCGAACAGTTGATTGTGGGGATGCAGTGCACGCAGTCTATGTCAACGTTAAGAAAGAATTCGATAGTGTACCACATCAGCGTCTTCTGTACAAATTAAGCCGAAGAGGCATTAGGGATAATCCCCTGAGGTGGATTCAAGGCTTCTTGATTGGCAGCTCTCAAACTGTGCACGTCAGTGGCAGGCAGTCGACGGCGGTAGAGGTTGAAAGCGGTGTTCCTCAAGGCTTCTTCCTTGACTCTACCGTCTTCATTATGTACGTCAGCGACTGAGTTAGTAAACTAATTTGTGATGTCGCCATTTTCGCTGGAGACGTTGAGCTCTGGAGCGTTAAGCGAACTGAGTTCGACGAATAGCGTTTGCAGGCAAACCTGAACTGGCTCGAGAAATAGGCGCAGGACTGCCTTTTGCCGGTTTTGTGACTAAGTGCAACATTCTGCGAGTTGGTAGAACCCGATCTCCTATCCGCAGGGTTTACTACCGAAATAGCATACCATTGCAGGAGGTAGACTCCCAGACATTCTTGGGTCACGGCTTCACTGTATTCGTCGTTGCACTGCTCCAGGGTGGCCAAAACCGCAATGTCAGTCTTTTATCTTGTCAAGCGGGGTTTCTCTACCTTAGATGAGGACTGTTTCGCTAAAGTCCTCCGGATGTCTGTGCGGCCACCGTCAGAGTTCGCTATTTGAGGATGGAAATTTTGGATCACTCAAGATCTCAGCATCCTTAAGTAAGTTCATAGGCGCAACCAAACTCGCCAGTGGACAGGGTTCACTACGTTAGGAAACATTATTATCCAATCTCGGCCTTTCTCCTCTGAGTTACATACAGCTAAGAGACGACCTGATGCAAGCATTCTGTATCATACGCGATCAGAACTGCTGTCTTTTACCTGCTGACTTCATTGAATTAACAACCACAACGAACGTCCGATGTGACCCACTCAAACTACATATGACTGGCGCCAGGTTGGACTCACAAATGTTCTTCTTTTGCAACAGATTGCTCGAGGCTAGGAATGCTCTGTCTGCAGATATTGTTACGTCCGCATCTGTCAAGGCTTTTAAGCGCAAGTTGATATCGTCTCAGCGCTCCGCTCGAACAGTCTATTGCTGTTATAATATTACTGTTTGTGTCTCAGTAACGTTTAGTATTTATCTGACTAGTCTCAAGCCATTGAATGTGAATGTTGGCATCCACCCCGTCTCCCTCAGAAAACTGAGATCGTACCAATATTCTACGGCACAATTTTACGTAGACTAACTACTGTATAGCGCATTTAGTAATCTTAATGTTTTCAACACTTAGAACAATTCGCTTATCGGTTCGGTTTCGAAAAATGTCTGTAGCTGTTTGGTGTTTCCATTTTTAAATGTTTAATATAATTCGCTTCGTTGTAACAAATGGGGACTTCAGAGTCTCAACACCTACGTTTCTTCGAATAAATGAAACTGAACTGTAGTCGCTATGCGACTGCCTACAAGGCTCTAGATTGAGCCCCAAGACACCATGAAAAGAGTACATTTCCTAACCTGATTGGCAAGCGTTCGTCTGCGATATTTGAAGTCCCGATCGCAGCCGACAGGACACCGAGTCTATGGCTCAATGTCAGGGCGTATGACGTACTAACTGTCGAGAAGCAAAGAACGCGGGCTCGAAGCACAGTCTCCACGCAAGTCTCGTTGGGTGCGGCCGACGTCGACGGCTAATAATTCAGATATGGTCCTTCCAGTCTCTCTTTTCTTTGCCGGTGGCCCCTTATATGCATATATACATACATACGAGTAAAAGACCTATGCCCAAAGAGCAGCAAACCAATGTCATCAACCGCATTCCGTGTGCTAACTGCTCTTGCGACTATGTTGATCATACAGGCCGACGACTCGGGACGCGTATAAACTAACATAAACTAGCCATTCGCTGACGTAACCCTTTGTCACTCGTGTTTGCGCACACCCTTGAATGCGACCACTGCTTCAATTTGGGAAGGAACTGAAGCTGTTGCCACGGCAAACACCAAACAGGACCGAGAATTCCTCGAAGCACGGCAATCTAACACGACCAGCATCAATCGACAATTCGATCTGGACGCTCATTATGAAGGTCCGCGTGCCCGGCTCACTGACTTTCGACCACGACCTAACAACAGCCGCTAAACCATACCGGGCAATGTATGGTCGCACAACTTCGCTACCCCCTACCCCAGACACAGCTAACTGTAAATGTAAACACTAACACGTCTACGATGGCTCATTGACCTCTGCCCGCATGCCGGATCGACGAACATTAAGTCCACTGTCCGTAGTCCTATTGAATCGTCATACCCCCTACCCTCGAACACAGGGAGACACAACAGTCCCCCCTCCCCTTCCCCGCCACAGATCCTAGCCTAATTATGTGTCCACCCCATTTCATGCTTTATTTGCTTGCCTGTCAGTGGCTGCCTAGTCACGCCAACCAATTTTGTCTGACAGTTTCACTTTCCTCTCTGTTTATTTCGTCTGACGACGGTTTGGTGCCACCATCTCGAAAATTCACGAGTACAACTCGATTTTTTCCGATGAGCCTTCTATCTTCAACATACATATGTGTGTAACCTATGGTAGAGGATGCTTACTGATCGCATTACGGGACCTGCTCGTCTTTTTTTGCTATGTGGCTCGGTCTTGCGCACAAAAGAGTAAAAGGGCGCAGGTTACAACCTCAGGTGCTCTAAGCCTGGAGTTGGTTGCTGTTAGCTGATGACGGCTAATTCACCGGAAATGGCCATTCCGATTTCCATGCCTTTATTTGTAATTTCGTTCTGCCTACACATACATGTATAGTTCAAAGAAAGTCTGACCGTCGTGTAATCTGCAGCAAAGGAAAGGGGGAGTCAGGTTAACAAGGATAAGGGATCTGGGTCGATAATCAAAGAAAAATGTACAGTGCGTGACCGATCTCAAGAAATGTTGGCCAAAATTCTGAAATGCGTTTTCGATTAAGAACGATCACTTCAGCGCGGTTGTAATACTGTTTATTTTGCCACATAATCCTATAATATCTCGGATTCAGTAGTATGTTAGCTTTTGGATGCACTACTTTTCAGCCTCCTGTAAAAACCGTACTCGGTAAAAAATGATTAAGTAGGCAGCATGCAGTTTTAACACCAATTTTCGATGGTTTCGCGAATTCAAATATATTTCATAGAATGCATGAACAAAATATGCTTTCTTGCAGCCGTTTGATAGAGAATCGAGTCATTTTCCTATTTTACACTCGAAAAAGGACTATACTTAGGTTCTTAAACAGTTTCTAATTATGAGATTTTTAAGACCGTGCAATGTCCATTCATACAGCATTGTACCTGTCCGTTTGCCGCTCCTCCTCGTGAAATGTACAACATGGTCCTCATCCATTGCAAATTTTTATGCATTCTTTACGGTGTCCTTTTAAAGGTTTAGAAGAAAAGGTGATTTTCTTTTAGCGGAACTCGTGGACATTTAAACAGCTGATTAGGCCCCAAATTATTCGGGAATAAAAAACTTTTTAAAACCCATTTATACGCCTTCTTAGAGTATAAAAATAATGATGACGTGATTCGTTATCAAACGACTGGAAGAAAGCATATTTTTGTTCGTGCTTTCTATGAAATATATTTGAATTCGCGAGACCGTCGACAATCGGTGTGAAAAATGCATGCTACTTACTTAGTCATTTTTACCGAGTACTGTTTTTACAGGAGACTGAAAAGTAGTGCATCCAAAAGCGAACATCCGACCGAGTCCGAATTATTATAGGATTATGTCGAGCTTAAGTAATCCTTCCAAATCGAAAACGCATTTCAGAATTTTGGCCAACATTTCATGAGATCAGTCACGTACTGTAGAACTCATTGAATCAGAGGAATTGCATGCCTGACGTATCGGAGAGTTTTGCCGACTCTCCATTATCGAAGCGTTTTGTGAAAAATGGATGTCAGCTCAACGCACTTTCCTATCAGAAGGTTCACCAACAACAGAAACTTTTACTAATCAGTTCCTTGAAGGTTTAAAACATCTAAAACTAGAGCCAGATGAAGCCATGGTATCCCTTGATGTCGTTTCACTCTTCACCACCATTCCACAACAACTAGCGATTGACGTTATGAGACAGCTTCTGGCTGACCGCTTCAACGAGAGGGACAATCGCCTGCAGCCCGACCGTCTGACTGGGTGTCTGCGGCTTTGCCTAAAAGCATATTTCGCCTTTGGTGGACAAATGTATGAACAAATTAAAGGCACCCCCATTGGCTCCCTTATATCAGGGCTGATTACTTAAGTTGTCCTCCTACGGATAGAACATCTGGTGTTTGCCAAATATGAACCCAAAATTTCGGGCTCGTTACAACGAGTACACTTTCGTTATTAAGACTGGCAAACTAGAAAGATCTGGGTTCATGATTTGAAGGAAAATAGAGAATCACTGGGACGGGTTTATCTAGGCGCTGACGTTTCGAAGAGCTGGGTCGGCTCCCCATTGTCGACCAGAAATTTTAAGTGGCACGTCGCCTTGGTCAGCCACATGCTGATCGATTTGTCTCTACTCTAGTTACCTCGACCTCCCAGGGGATGGTCGGCGAGCGTTTTATCTATGTTCTTTGTGAGTCACGGCCATATATAGACAGGCCGAAGGCGAGTCTACTCGGCAAGGAAGAAGAACCGCCAGACCGACCACCCGACGAAAGTCCAGACGCCTCCCCCTAACGAAGCGGTGACTCACAAAGCACGGAGATAAAGGGCCTGCCAACCATCGCCTGAGATGCTAAGGTAGCGAGAGAAGAGAAAAATCAATCAGCATGAGGCTGACCAACGTAACATACTACTTAAAATTTCCGGTCCATTAAGTCCATTATACGCTTTAACAATAGTCACATAAAACGGCAAAAGCCAGTCCTGCGCCCATTTCTCGAGCCAGTTCAGGTTTGCCTGCAAACGCTCTTCGTCGAACTCAGTTCGGTTAACGCTCCAGAGCTCAACATCTCCAGCGAAAATGGCGACATCACAAATTAGTTTACTAAGGCAGTCGTTGACGTACATAATGAAGAAGGTAGGGCCAAGGAAGGAGCCTTGAGGAACACCGCTTTCAACCTCTTCCTCTGCTGACTGCCTGTCACTGACGTGCAAAGTTTGAGAGCTGCCAATCAAGAAGCTGATGTGGTATACTATCGAATGCTTTCTTAACGTTGACATAGACTGCGTGCACTGCATCCCCACAATCAACTGCTCGGGTCCAGCTTTCTAGACAATAGAGTAGGCTTGAGAAAGATGCTCTAGGTATTCACTAGTTTTCAGTAGGGAGATCGGGTCTCCGTTTCGCATACTCCTTCTTGTATGCCCATAGAATAACTTCAGATTTTCTTAGGTCCGGTTAAGAGGGTTTTTTTTAGAAAGTACGCCGTGTCCCGAAGACTAGTCGCATAACTAGGTTCCTCTGTGCCTTGTATGCATTTATTGTCACAGATAGAAATATCCTCCATAGACTCCGTTGTTTATTCAGTATTTTTTAAAGCTTGTGTTAACCACGGGGTTCTGGTGTTCAGTTTCCTCCGTGAATCAGGACAGTGATCTTTGAGGCGAATGTGCAATAACTTACTAACCCCGTCCCAATTCTTGATTATATCACCGGAAAAAGCTGATTCCTGGTATATGATAATTAATTCAGCTTTCATTTGATCGAAGTCACCGTGCCAGATATTCCTTCTAATTCTGGCAGCTTGTTTAGGCAGAGAAAATGTGAGTACTGCCACAATAGTACGACGTGATCGCTTCGATCTAGGGGAGGTATGCATTGCACCTCATCAGTGCTGTCCAGCAACTTCGTAAGAGCCAGGTCCAGACATTTCGACTGTTGCCCTTCGTGGGCCCTCGTCAGAAATGAGACGTGCTGATTGAGGAATTACCTGAATGTCATGTCCAGCAAATGTCGGTCGAAATTATGGTCCGGACCGGATGCGTGAGCTGAACTCCAGTCGATAAGACGTGCATGGGAGTCTCCCATGATTAAGATATCGGACGGAATTGAAAATTTTCCCATGTCCTCAATCAGACAGGCGTTAGCCGTGGGATCATTTCTCGGCTGTCGGTAGACTGTCAGGATGTCAAGGCTTCGTGAACTCGGTACTTGTATAAATTGCCAAATTGCCTCAGTGGTACACGTTAATACATCTGTTCTGCCTGAAACTGTAGGTCTTTTTTTACATACATGAATACGCTTCCTCCCTGACGTCCTGGCCTGTCTCTTCTAAACGTCTGGTATCCGGGCATACATAACTGACGGTTGTCCACGTGTTGGTTCAACCAAGATTCTGTCAGGGAGACTGCATCCGGGAATAAAAAGGATAGATGGATCTTTAGCTCTTCGACTTTTGATAACATGCTCTACACATGCCGGAATTTGAGTTTGCGATTTATGGCGGCCGGAGAAGTGGTCTCGACGCGTCTCGAACTTTCGCCCACTGTGTCAGCTGCGCAGTCATCCAGATCAGGCCCGTCCAAAGACAGAATGGTGGGCACTGTCTGATTTGATTATTGGAGATAACCAAACTGTGTTCTACTTCGCTGAGTCTCTTCCTCATCTCAAACTAGAAGATTAAATTTCAGCCTCTCTGCTGGCGAGTAATCAAGTTGAAAAAGTGCCGGGGTTGGAACCTTTTATTCTAAAGCGCCCAGGGAGAATCGACCCCGCTTGTTCCTTACAGGTCAGCATAACTTTGAGACTTCGGGGTCGTGTTGGTGCTGGCTGATTGTTTGCGCGTTTTCCGAAGCGGATGGCTTTGAGCACTTCAATTGCCTCAGTGAGTCCCAAAATATTATTGAGCAGGCCGTGGAAAAGCAATAGATCTTCCGAAACTCAGCCCTTTGGGAGTGTTAGAGTTTGATTCAAGGAGCCTCTGAATAATTAGACACTGTTCTCTGGCGATTTCGTTTGTATTTTTTGTTGGTGTATCGCTCTCTAGGAGACGTGGTGCTCTAGGGATATTAGAATGTTATGGCGGAACACATTTTCTATCGCGGTTTTCTGCTCGACGCCTGTTTTGACTGACTTGGAAGAAGTCGCTGGCACGGACAATGGTGAATGATGGTCTGCAGATTTAGTAATTAACTGTATACGAATTTTCGTTTTGGGCCCATCCAATCCAAAAATTTTCTGGGTGTTGTTAACCGTTTTTGTATTTTCGCCACTAACCGTTATGGACGGGGCTGTTGTCTAGGTTTCTGGTTCGGGTTCCGTGGAGATATCACCTAGAAGCAGCTGTCCATTTTGCCTGGCTTTTTACCACCGGATTTCTTTCATGGGGTTATCTCGTTCCCTCGTTGACCGCTGGCAGTTTGTCTTTTCGTTATTCGTTTTAGCTCAGCCGTCACTTGTGCCTAAATCACATTGTAGCAGTACCTTTACCTGCCCCATCTCATTCTCAAGATGGTTGACCCTGAGGGCCTACAGCTGACATCCACTACAAATCCTATTTGTATGTGGCTCGCCTGTACGATCGATATATAGCCCCTAACGCTTACCCTAACCCAGACTACTCTAAGGTTAGAAGAAAACGACAAACACCAAGTCGGCGTAATTACGCCTACTCAAAACACATAAGTAGCTCAATAGTATGAATTTCAGTATGTATAGCTGCGCTATCAGACCTTACCTATAACGTTGTGGGAGCGGCAAGGTGGCCGAGTGGTGTGGTCCACCGCCCGATCTTGCGAGATCCGCGTGGAGGCGGCACACTTTGAGCAGTGGCGCACTTGTTTGCCGTGCCTTCTTAGGTTTCGTAATGAGGAAAATCTGGGGGAACTAATTTAAGCGGTAGCTGTTTATACTGGGTCTGCCGAAATATCTCAAGCGTGGAATGTCTGGTGGGCGTCTTGACTAATTTCTGATTCGAAAAGTTGATAAGGATCCGGATACAAATATAGCAGAAATAACAAAAAAGATAAATTGACTCAGCCTTTTGTAGACGTTGCACAGAATTGCTAAACAAATAATGTGAGATAGTTTTTAGAACGGTAGGTGGTGTGGATAAAGACGAAATTCCAGCGGAAAACGAGGTTTGCGGAATAGTTGTCCTGGTCGTAGGATAAATGTGTCGATGTATGCGAAGGCAGTGAGGTGTTCTATAATACAATTTTTTGTGGAGAGACAGCCGTGTTCCGTGAGAAAAGAAACCGTTTGAAAATTTCCTTCTTAGTCGAAATTCAAAGCGCACGCCGCGTCAGCATCAAGGCCGGTATATGCAGGGATTACGAAAAAAGACAGGAGAGACTGGGATGGCCGTTTTGATTTACTAATCGTCCCAAGATAACGTTTCCTAATCCAAGTTTGGTGAGGCATGAAGTTTGAGCACAGGTTCTTTGGTAATTCCGAAGCTCTAATTATTGAACCAGGGCTCGTTGTCTCGTCGACTGGGATCAGGACTATTAGCTGTAGTCGAAGAGCGCTCGTCGATCAGGTTAGGGGAGGTAATCGTCCCAAGACTTGCAGACGACTGACAACATGACAGAAATGGTCATCCCAGTATCCACTGTTTTTGACGGTTGCCCCTCACCTGCATATATTACTAGTCGCAATGCGACTACTTGCTACGGCCTTAGATTGAGCCCCAAGATACGACACAAGGCGTACGACCCCTAATCTGATAGGCGAGCGCCCTTTTGCCATAGTTAATAGTCCGGATCAAAACCGACGGGACGATGAGTTCGTGACGCAAGGTTAGAACTCACTAACGCCCGATAAGCAAAAGACGCGTGCTCGAATCTCAGATCACTCAAAACTGGAATTGGGTAAGGCTGCGTTGATGATTTGAGGTTCGATCGCACGACCAAAGGACCTCTTCTCTCGAGACTCACTCACAGTACTAATTTAATTTGTATGTTCACTGAACCTGCAGCCATTTGCTGACATTCATAGTTTAGAGGACTTTAAAAAGTACGCGGTGAGCGGGCACGTTCAAATAGGTGCCCTGGTTAACCCCTTACTCCGGATGAATCCGTCCCAAGCGCTCAGGTTCAAATCGGCAAAAATATTTACTAAACAGCCTTTGCATTTAATTTCGCCTGCGGAGATTTGTGGCTTAAGAACACCTCGCAAATTACTTTTGAGACGCCCTTTTGCAGTATTATTAGCATGCGATGACGTTTTGTTACCTGTTGACTATCCTTCTGGACAGGTGAAGCAGTCTATGCCTTCTCCGACACGTCATACAACTTTCTGTTCTCTGTCGTTCTTACTTCGTTTTCCAGAAATTTAGAGCATATTTTGCAGTGACTCTTTTCATTGCTTCATAGATATTTTGGCAGATTTTGAATCACTCATAGTGACCCAACTGTGAAAAACTCGGCGCCTCAGTGGGATTCGAACCCACGCAGTAAAGGGAAGGCTTTAGTACAGCCAACGCTCTAACCACATGAGCTACGTGGCCCCGCCGGACGAGGCGAGTTTAATCACATTTGGGTCAAGTTACCTGTCCAACCAACTGCAACGTCTGGAATCTACCAAACCTGATACAGTAAGATGACTGCCCAAACAGGATTTCTTAAGTAATTCACCTAGAATCCACCAGATGACGGTCGGGCCTCGTAGCTCAAGTGGTTAAAGCGTTGGCTGTACTAAAGCCTTCCCGCTACTGCGTGGGTTCGAATCCCACCGAGGCGCTGAGTTTTTCACTGTTGGATCAATATGGATTTATTCATTGCCAAAAAATGTATTCAAATATCTTGACAGGATTAATCTGCTGATATAGCTTCTTTTGCAGCCTCCCTAGCTATCACTCGGCGAGTAGATCGACGGATTTTTCAAAGCATATGCCTATTTTTATTTGACTTTATCGTTCATGATCATCCTGGCCTCTTATCCACACCCAGGTATTTCCTGTGGTCTTACAACTGGGCAAAACATTGGATTCATTATATGTAAAACATTCTGCCTCTAAAACGCGCCGCGCGGTAGACACGCTGGACCAACATGAGAGCTACATCGAATTCTGGCAGGCGTTATCAGCCATGAGCACTCATAACAAATGCCAATATCCGGAGTGTGGCGGCAGGTCCACTTTCCGGCTCACGCCGTGCACATTGGGATCCCTGCGGCCATAGCCTCATTGTTGTTGTTGGTTAAAATCTTGGTCAAGCGTTTGTTGTGGACCGGGGGTGCGGTAGTACGCCTGGGTGCGACTTCTCGTCATGCCAACCACCTGCACCCTCTCCCACCTCCGCTCTCCTTGACTGTGTCTTCACACCGGGCTCAGGTGAGGGAGGAGAGAGTGCGGTAGCTTCTGCAGAGGCAACCGTCCCTCTTGCCACCCTGCTCTGGGGCACACGATTGCTGTTGCTGTTGGTTAAAATTCTGGTCAACTGTTGTGTGGGCCAGGGAGTGTTGAGTGGAGCGCCAAGGTACGGGCTCGACCGTGCCATCCACCTGCGCCCTCCCCCGTCTAGGGTCTTCTTGACTCTCTCTTAACACCGAGCCCAGATGAGGTAGGAGGAGGAGAGAATGTGGTGGTTGCTACGTTATTCTACCACCGCTGCAAACTAATTCACGCTGAAGTCACCATCTCTACTCTCATCCTGTCGTGGAGCACACTGTGAACGTCGTCGGTCGTGACGGTCGAAATGCCATATCTAAAACGTCCTTTCTACAAGCTCGAGGCTCCGCCAGCACTTTGCAGCGTAAGTCTCATTAACTCTTATGCACATTCATCGCTCAGTATTTGTCTTTTAACTTGCTCATGTTGCATATCGCCAACTCCACTAAGACGTGATTCCAACAGATGGTGTTTCAAGCCCACAACAGACGCTATGACACATAAAGTAGCGATGAGTTACACCGTGTGGCTTGCAATTAGATAGCGTATATGCGAACACTGCAATTTTTCTTTAACCCACATACACAAAAATAAATGAACAGTAGTAGTCACTAAATCGTAAACCTTTCAGCTGATCGGCAAAAATGACTATTCAGAGCATTTGTAGCTTTCTAGTTCTATAGAAAGGACAGCAAGGAAAGGCCAGTGTTGAAGTTCTAATACGGATGAGATCGGTTGCAATAAATAACAATTATGTTTCGTTTCATTTAACGTAGACCACAGAGGTTCTGATTTCCTAGGTCCCGAAAACCTTGCGACTTCTGACTGTGATCGTTCCGTACCCCAAAAGTCTGCACTAAAGTCAAAAATTGTTGCTTGTACCTATTACGTACCGGCTCAATTTTCCTCATTAAAATGCTCCCTTACATCCGGCAATCAGGACAGTTCGGATCGCACCACACATACGTGACTCCTGAGTATTCCGATCTCAACCAACGTGACCTGAGTTCGTAGTGCGATAGTGAGGACACTGCTCGAGAATTGACCGTATAGGGTTTAAACTCTGGACAGGCAGTCTGGGGTTAGGAAATCAACGACTAGGGACGATAAATGGGCCAGAAATAGCCGTTCCGGTGTCCCTGAACATGTCGGCACGACTTGTCGATCACGGATTATTAACAGTCGCGCGACCGCTTGTGTGGGCTGTAGACCAACGATTAAAACACAGAAATTGTAAAAATTCCCAAGGAAGGGTTTGGAAGACTAGTTGGTGAGCACACGTTTGTTTGCAATCAATTCTCGTTGGGGTACAAATAAAACATGACAGGGGAGCCAAATAAAGTTTGTCTCCCCATGAAAACTTGGTTTGGGAAAGAAAAGGGGGGCGTAATGACAGTGAGGGAGTAAGGCAGTGAGGGTTAGGAAAAGCTGTGCCTTCAGGAAAGGGGGGGGGCAGAGTAGTGCATACCGACCTTTGGCCATGGTAGACGCGGAGCTTGCACAAGTATCTTCTGCGCGCACATAACTGGCTTCTGCGCCCCGATGGCGGTCACCTCTGCTCTTGCCGGCAGACGCTGACCCAGTAGCTCGTCACTGGAAATGCCTTGCTGGGGTAATCAAAATGCCCGGAATCAACAATGTATTTGATAATGACGCTGCTTATGCCCCTAATCCCGTCTTTTCCCAGTCATGCCGAGGTGTTCCCGTATTTTTTTTGGTAGGCGTTGCCTCGGACCACCAATATAATCTGCTCCACAGGAGGACGTGAAGGAGTAAACACAAATTGAAGTGGTCTGAGATGGCACGTATCCCTACCTTCACCGTGCAAAACAAGGTTGGTCGAGATTAATACCCGAGATCTTGCCGTAGGGACATTTCGTGATCAAAGCGTCTTCTCAGGAATTTAAAAAAGTGTTCTACCTGTTCCCTGAAGTCAGAGTACATCAGTTTCCACCACGCTCACCTAGCTGAAATCACTTGCGTTTAGGTACGCACCGCATCAACAGTGGATTGAAAGACATTACCGATTGTCGGAGTAAGTAACTCAAATCCTTAGATGGGCTATTGTTTACAGATGATAACTTATCAAAAGAATATGCTACAAACTGCAGTAGACTTGTTGGGAGGACCGAGGTTTCATTCATTTTGTGGTTTTCAAGTAAGTTCTCCACGTATTTTTTTAAATTCTCTTCAAGGCACATGGTGTTATTTCCTTGTTCATCTTCCCACAGTCGGTCCGTATAAACTGACGTTTTTGATGAAAAAGAACAGTCTCAAATCATATACTTGTATATTGAAAAGATATAAAAATGGAGAAGAATGCCACGGTCTATTTCTTCTTTTCTTCCCGAATTTTAAGAGCCAAGAGTCCGGCGGCGAAGAGGCGCTGAAGTATATTAAGTCGAAGTTAGGTGAAGTCAAATAGTATTAACATACATCCTAACCAGTGATGGCAGTATTTATTTGACACTGGGTGTCATTTATCTTTATTTACAGGCAGCAAAAACACTGTGTAAATAACCTAATTACTAAGATACTTCATTAGCTTCAGCCAGCACAAACAAAACGTGTTTTACTAGAACTCATAACAGTCATATAAATCTTTCATTGCAAGGATCAATTACGCTATCCTGGTCCCAAGTGTAAAGGCAATGTGGACATTAAAAGTAAATTAAGTCGAAGGTGGATGCTGAAATCGTTAGAGAGGAA
>CACRXP010001449.1:0-11954 GCA_902702965.1 Spirometra erinaceieuropaei | reverse complement strand
CTGTAGAGAAATGTGTGGGTTTCCGTACGCGGAAAATATACGGCTTGTAGTTTGGAAACTCTGAATGCAAGTGTGACGGCAGAGCGGGTTCAAAATTATTCGGGAATTGGAAAAGTTTTTAAAAACCGAATTATGTCCCTCCTTGGAGTATAAAATTAGAAGAAAACGTAGTTATCTACCAAATGAGCGAAACAAGGAATATTTTAAGCAAGTTTTACATTAAATAGAATTAAACATTTAAAGGCATCGGAAATCAAAGAGAAAAATGCATGCTACATAATTAGTCATTTTATAAAAACTAAAGCTTTGTATGTAGCCAGAAGGAAGTTCATTCGAAAGCCGGTATCTTGAGGTAACTGATTTATTATAGAATTAGGTTGCAAGCGAAACGAAACGAAAACGCATAAGGAAATTTCGGCTGATATCCATACTCTGTCCAAGTCAGAGTATGGATCAGGTTGGCCGAGAGACGTGGAGCCGGCGTCCAACGCGTGACACACATGGTCCCGGATTTGAAATACCTAAAGGGTGGCATTGTGACCACAAATATAAGGAACTATTACAGTCTGACCTTCATTTTAGCGAAGGAACGAGTTATCCTGTCAAATGGTACCCTTCCGTGCTACGACATGTGGTGTGTTGCACCAGTTTCCATCACGTCAAACTTGTTGTAGGGAGGACTACGTTGAACTGTCATGGGCAGGAGCATCTCGATAAATCCCTCGCTCACCCTTGCTGCTACGGAGCACGCCTGAATCTTTCGGTTGACTGGCAGTGAGAGTGGTCGCAGTAGCTGGTGTGGCATAAACCCTCTGCCTACGGCGTGTCACGTACACACAAGCACAAGTCCACACGATTGATCACCTGTCACTGCCAACGGTGGGTGCTGCCAACGGTAGGGTTGATACCTGAGTGCTATGCAGGGACAAAGTGTCCGCAAGTTAAACTGCACTCATATAACGGAGAATATCCATGCGGTGTCTGAGTTTGGTTGGATGTTGCGAGCAGAACTTTTGTGTGATATCTTATGGGTGCAGTGGTCAAGTGCGATGGCTGACTGTGTATCACTAGTGTGGGCAGTGAATGCATGTGTGAGGTGTTGACGGGAACCGCAGGTACTAGTTTGTCGGCCAAATTGCGGTAGATTCAGGGCTGCTCGATCAGACTGAAACGTGCAGTCACATGTGAAGCAAGTTCACACTGAGTCTCTATCGCGGACGCCTCACTCCCTGCGTCCGTGCTGTCTCCAATTTGGTGACTAAAATGATACCGGAGCATGCGACCGAGAGGGGTTTATTCAGTAATGCCGCCATTTTGTTGTCTGAAGGTGGGTTGGTCGTGTGGACACTGCGGCGGACCCGTCCACATCTAACCAGGTCAATCCCGAGCTTGAACGGGCCATGACAGTGATGATATACTGAGAGGAGGTGGACGTTAGCGGCCTCGTTCTCTGGCATTCCAGTCTTCTGGAAGGTGACATGATAAACACAGTGATGAGGAACCTGTCAAAGTACGACTTTCAGTGCCATGATAACGTTGTAATAGTTTTAATTACGTCAAACCTGTTATAGTGAGGAATACGTTGAACCGTCATGGGGAAGAGTATCTCGGTATCGTCCCTTTTTCCTGCTCCAAAGCATCAATTTTCCGTCTGCGTTCTTCGACAAACTCATGGTGGGAAAATTCGCTAGCACTTGCTCTGGTTACTGATCGTAAACCTTCAGATCTGTACCGATCCTGCCAGACATGGATTACCATGGCATCAGGATGCCTTGTCAATAAATCAGTGATTAAGCGTTTTGCATCCTGATAATTTCGCGGCAGGGTTAAAATTGGTGGCTTAGTGAGAAAGTACTTAAATCTGAGGACAGTTTAGAAGGCTGTCAAGACGTTCAGAGCCCCTTCATCCCATACGCAACTGATGTTTTGTCAGTTTCGCAATTTACAGCGTCGCCTTTAGATTGGCACTGCGGTACGGACTATAGATCTGAAAACAACCCCTGTATAGTTCAGAATTTCTGCGATTGCGTCAGTAATATAGACCATTACCACCGTAAAAGTAACCAAAAGTGTATTCATATGATCAGCTTGCACAGTCTTCGGATATTTCTCGGAGCTGTCTGAATCGCTTTAGTGGATGAAAGCATTTTAGTCCTTGAGAGTTGAAAGGCTCGTTCTACATTTGAATAGAGTTCGACACTGAAGTTCGAAAGCTTCTTTATTACACTCACCGTTCACGTTCCTACCACACACCTCAACCCTTGGTCTGGCGATTCATCGATGCCTGCATTCTTCCTCTTATCCTATACTGCTCTCCTGTCATTTTTCCTGCTCTGCTCAAAAAAGGTCTTTTAATTTTAAAACGAGTCCTACCAATGCTTTCTTCTGCCGCTGGTGTTTCGTATCTTTTTTTAGTTGGCACTATCCAACAGCGACATTTCAATACGGTCCAGCAATTTGCTGGTCGGATTATAGATGACGTCTCCCATCCCTTGCATTCTGATCTTATTTCTGCGAAGTCTTCCCGCTCGATGCGCCGCAGCTTCCGACTTATGTCTTGTCGCGCATCAGCTTTCCGAGCTTCTGTATTGCCATTCCTGGCGCGCTATCTTACGTGTAAAGAGATAGAAATACAGAAGCTAAGACGTCAACTGTCCCCATAATAATCGTCCCTTTTATGTGGAACTTTTTGGCTCTTGAGTAATATATTAACTTATTTACTAGCCATACTGCATGGGGCCAATATTTTTGCTGAAAATTTTGAATTTATGATTAAAAAATAAAGCGAATTCCTCTCTCTCTCTAAAACAGGAGGACGTGAACAAAGTCAAATAATGTGAAACGCTGTGGTCGTCCATGTGGAAGAAGAGTACAGGTTGGGTAGTTAGTTTTGACACACACCGACAGTTCGACCATCGGTTTCGATGATGTCCACCGTGTGCCCCACAGTTGCAACAGCAATGGGAGCAGGGACGGTGACTTACGCAGGGGTTTATAGTGCCGGTAGACTTGCGTAGCATCTACCTACACTCTCCTCTCCTCCACCGCCTGAGCCCGGTGTCAAGACAGAGTCAAGAAGACCGGAGACGGCGGAGGCCGTAGGTGGATGGCTCGGACGGATCCTCGCCTTGGCGCTCCACTCCGCACCCCTGGTCCACACACCAATGACCAGGATTTTGACCACAGAACAATGGAGTGGTGACATTGGTCCAGTTGTGCGACGAATGCCGACGACAGGGTCCGCCAGCGCACCCCGGGAATGTTGGCATTTGTTATTGCGCACAGATAACGCCTGCCAGAGTCCGATGTGGCCCCCGTGTTGATCCAGCGCATCTAACACGTGGCCCGTTTAGAGGGCACATACATACACACACACACAAACCGGATTATAGGAAAAAATTATCAAAACACAAATGGTAAAGTAAACGGAATGACGAGATGCAGAGAGGGAGACTTTTCGTGATTGTTAATGTCCTCTTTGAAGCAAAGCGTATGGCTGGAAAACGCATGTGCGCACAGTACACAAGGGACGAGATCAAGCCGATTGGATCCGCTGCGACCTAATGCATTAGAACCCCCATCGATCGGCCTTGTTTCCTCTTCGATAGGCAATTTATTCAAAAACGAATTGGTTTTTATACGAAAACGTACATTTATGTTCACCAGAACCAGTTTTTGACCGGATCTTATTTCGTAGTCACACCTGTAGTAGACAAGCTCCAGTCGCCTGTCATACGGGACAGGTGGTATTAGGGAGTTTAACA
Organism: Spirometra erinaceieuropaei; assembly: GCA_902702965.1. Taxonomy (NCBI): domain Eukaryota; kingdom Metazoa; phylum Platyhelminthes; class Cestoda; order Diphyllobothriidea; family Diphyllobothriidae; genus Spirometra; species Spirometra erinaceieuropaei. The sequence continues at coordinate 8,190 of CACRXP010001449.1, read as the reverse complement.
CTAACCACTAACCCTAACCCCTAAACATAACCCATAACTCTAGTCTTTAACCCTAACTCTAACCCCTAACCCCTACGAATTAATATCTAATCCAGTTTTTGGCATGAAGGCCGCTTCCAGTCAAATGCTTAATTAGGAAGACCGTTTGGTGAGCATACGTTTGTTTTTGTTAAATTCTCGACGGTCCAGTCCAGTCTATATGGGCACGGCGTCGATTAAGACGCACCAGTGACTAGACAACCACATTAATCGATGTATCGATGTCTCTGATCACTGGCACGTTCTATTCGACCCCGTCCCCATGTAAATAGAATGATGAGGATTTGTCAAAAACGAACGCATGCTAGCTAGCTAGTCTTCTGGGTACTACCACGGGAATTTTCGCAACTCTAAAATGCATGATTATTATAATGACTGATTTACGGTAGGACTTATGAACAGGAGAAAAAAGGACTAAGAGCAGTTTTGTACAACTTTCACATATCCGTACTATTCATACAAACTGGGTAACCCCGGTAACTTATTTTTTACGAGTTCCAAACGAATATGCGTGTGAGTGTAGCACGTTTAGGAAATCACACTGTGCTCGGCTGAAGTGATTATCATCAAATTTCAACTTCAGGTAGTCTCAAGAGACTCAAGGAGTTAGTGCAATCGGCTTTTGTCACATGCGAAATGTTGCCAAATCGATGAACGTGAGTCACAATGCACATTTACAACGTCCACCCTCTTAGAGTCTTGCCACCTGAAATCCATGTCACCCACGTGAGGCCCATGCCGACATGAGACATTCGCGAGTGGCATCGACTGCCAAACCGCCTGCATTCAATCATAAAACTTTTCTGAGTCGACGTACCTTCGTGGGTGTGCGTTTGAAGTGATTATGTGAACCCTGATCCGGGGCGAGACTACGTGGCTAACTGGCTGACTGTTTTCTATGCTGCGAAACTATGTTTCGCAATGATTACAGAAAGTCAATTCCCGAATCGCAGGCGGTCTTAAACTAAGGCAGGCATGCTCTGACTCTCTAGGATCGGAGCCAGAACCTTATTGCACATTACATCGGCAGTAGTTCACTAGAGCATGGAACATCTGTGGGCCCTTCTCGGTTCTCAGGCATTTTAGATTCGGTCGAGTTAAAAATGAGTTTAAGTAGGAAACACTCCCTGCTGGAAGACTATACATAATCCCAAAACTAAAATACTGTAGAGTAACATAAGGTAGGGGAACCGCGGCTGTGGCAATTTGCTTACCCGTAAGATTTACTCCAGTCTGCTGAGCCACAGAAACAATTTGAAAATAGTCCAGTTAATTAAGATTCTACAGCAGAAGACGTTTTTATAGAATCGGCGAGAAAACTGGGGATGCACAGGAAACCTTTAAACAAATAAATTATTTGCGGGTTTGCAGAATTGTCCAACGCAAACATTGTACACTTTTTGATAACTCAAAACTGCGCTCTCCGTAGGGAAGGACATCAGTCGAATCGTTTTTCATTCAGTTAATAACGCTTGCTTAACATACGTCCGAATTCATAGAATATCGGTGTCTGAGATTCTAGTTTGTGTAAAAGGAAGTATATTACTTAAGACGTCAGGAAGCATCCACTTTTCAAGCAGATACTGCGCAGAAGCATATGTGAGTTCGCAAGCATCTGCATTTCTTGTAAACGTCACTTGACCACTGTGCTACATGGTAAGCAGGTGATTCAGTAGGGGACAGCACTCATTAACCGTGATGACCGATGTCTAGATTTCAAGTTACTGGGCCCTTGGATGCAATGCCTAAGGACCGTTTCAAAATGAACCGATTGCTGATGATTTGGTTGACCATCACATTCGGAGAACACACCCGCTGACTAGCAGTAAGTAACACAGTCAGCAAGAAGATGTTTATTGACATCATGGAGGATGCCGATAACGAAAATTACATTCTGAGAAATAAGAGGAACTCACCGAAACATGTTTGCTGGAATGCTTGCGTTTTGAGAGTTTGGTTGGCTGATCATTGTTGCAGCATTAAATGCACTAACTAGAATGGAAACGAAATGAAATGAAATACAGTGAGTGACCGATCTCATGAAATGTTGGCTGGAATTATGAAATGCGTTTTCGATTAGGAAGGCTTACTTGGGCGTGGTTGAAATACTTATTAACTTGCAGGATAATCTTATAACATTTCGAACTCGACAGTATATCAGCTTTTGGATACACTGCCCTTCAATCTCCTGTAGAAACCGTAATCGGTAAAAAAATGACTACTTAATTGGCATGAATTTTTCCCGTTGATTTTTGGTGATCTTGCAAATAAAAATATATTTTACAGAAACCATAAACAAAAATATGCTTTCTTTTAGTCAAGTAATAGAGAATCACGTCTTCTTTATATTTTATACTGAAGGAGGGAGTATAATTAGGTTTTAAAAGTGTTTCTAATTATGACATTTTTAAGACCGCGCAATGTCCATTTGCAAAGCATCGTACCTGGCCGTTTACCACAGCTCCTCATGAAATGTGCAACATAGTCGTATCCATTGCAAAGTTTCATAGACTCTGTATGATATCATTCTATTGGCATATAAAAATATATGATTTTCCTTGCGCAGAAGGCATGCACCTTGTAGACTGAAATCACTAAGCGCTAATGTACCGAATGATCAGGCTCCAAATTATTCGGCAGTTAAAAATCTTTTAAAAGCTTAATTATACTCCTTCTTTGAGTATAAAATATAAAGAAGACGTGATTCTCTATTAATTGACTGAAAGAAAGCATACTTTTGTTTATGGTTTTTGTAAAATATATTTGAATTGGCAAGACCGTCGAAAATCAATGGGAAAAATGCATGCTAATTAAGTAGTCATTTTTTACCGATTACGGTTACCACAGGAGATTTAAAGGCAGTGTATTCAAAAGCTGATATACTGTCGAGTTCGAAATGTTATAAGATTATGCAGCAAGTTAATAAGTATTTCAACCACGCCCAAGTAAGCCTTCCTAATCGAAAACGCATTTGAGAATTTCAGTCAACTTTTCGTGAGATCAGTCACTCACTGTAGCATGCCGTGCTAGTCGGTCTCTGGCTGATCGAATTGTTCCTTCCTTTGCTGTCTCTGCATTTTTAGGGTGTTTGACGGGCCTGTCGGCTAAAGGCGCAATAAGTCACCACCTCGTTGGCGAGAGGGTTGTTGATTAAAACTCTGCGGGGGGGGGTTGTGTCTGCTGTATTCCTAAAGCAGGCCACGCGTTAGACGCGCTGGGCCAACGCGCGTCCACATTGGCTTCTCGTAGACCTACTTGCCGCCTCATGTCGCGCTGTTGTCGTTGGTTAAAATCCTGGCCACTGTTCGCTGTGGACCAAGGGATGTGGTGACACGTCTGGCTGCGGGTTCTCGCCGTACCAGTCACCTGGGTCCTCTCTTGCCTCCTGTCTTCCTGACTATGTCTTCACGCCGGATCCAGAGGTGGCAGAGGGAGGGAGTGTGGTAGATGCGGCACAAGTCTATTATCACTATAAACTAATTCACGTGCAAGTCACCGCGCATTCCCTCACCCTGCTGTGGAGCACACAGTGGACGTCGTCGGTCACGACGGCAGTGTCTGTGTAGATTTCTTAAATTCTAGGTAGTCATCCTTTCCTTGTCTTTGCGTACACAATAGCGCAGAACTTCATAAACTGAAGGAAGGTCAAGATGCCTGTCCATGGAGGTAGCATCTGAATATCATTCCCCAAGTGTTAGCCAATCAGTCGTTGATTTGCCCCTGCCTAACGTAGTTACTCCCCGAAGATAGAAAGCACAGACAGCTTCTCCAGTATGTTTTGAATGTTGAGCGTTTGGATCTGACCTCCGAGGTACTGATTAGTGTTCTTGCAGACATGTCTACAAATTCTGTGTGGTTTCCCCAATTTAATTACAGTCCAATCATTGCGACTTCTTTTTTGACAACTGCCGAGGTCACGTTGAGTGGCAGCCCGTCCTTAAGTCTCCCCAAACGGTGACGAATTGTTACCTTGGGTCGGTGGGATATCCGCCTCGAAAACTCATTTAATGTAGAAAATGGCTCTCCAGACTTCTTACTTCTGCCCCTTTGGCCGTCCTCTATTCGCTCGATGTCCGCTTTTTCTGATAAAATGGCTGAACTCTATTGCCTCTGAAGAGGTTCTAAAGGCATAGGCGCTCAGTTCTGTGTTAGAACTTCCTGTACTTGTCTCTCTCATAGCGTTCATCCACTAGTTGAGTCACAGCCCCTATCGTGGGACGTTATGGAATGAAGGTGAAATGTGTAACGATATCAAAGGATACCATGAATTCATCTGGCCCTCACTTCAGGTGTTTTATGCGCTCAAAGAAATGACTGGCAGAAGTTACTGCTGTTGATGAACTTGTTGCCAATAGTTAAAGATGAACAAGCACCCATGTTGACAGGTCATTTGTCGGGGTGATACGAAGACAGGGGATTGACCTGAGCGGTACACTTACCTAGTGTACCTTCAGCAGACCGTAGAGGCGGGTCGTGGCGGAGCCAGTGTGTTTCGTGAACTTGACGTACAACAACACCCTCTGGTTCACAGCGCAAACTGTCCAGCATTTTATGATAATCCGACCGTCGTTGCCGTTACACAACAAGAAACAAGGGGGCGATCCGTGTCTTACGGAGGGGGAGTGTCATAGAGACTATACCAACACACAGTTGGCTGACTACGAGGTCCGAATTATCCCACCAGTTTGCAACCTTTCAAGCCAAGGCCTTTAGTGCACCGTGTAGTCTTGGACTTGGATTACACACACCAGAGGAGTCAAATAGAGAAGGAGCGGAGTAGCACACATTCCACTTACGTGAGAAGTCCCAACCACGTGCTTACGCTTTGGGATTTCGGGTATGGTCATGTGTGTTTTAGGTGCCGGTGATGAGAGATAATGTGATATGGTATAGCCGGCGGGTTCTACGACAGGTTTTTAAGGAGACGCATGTGTCCTAATAGGCCCATGCGATGGCTGAATGTGCGAGGTCAATGCAAGGAGTCGAGATGATGGCTGCTGGCGTACTTAAATGCTCCTGGCCCTGGTTGGCCTGTCTCTGTGCGACGGATTCGAGCAGACCGTTACGTAAGGTGAGCGCGTGGGGACAATGTGGGACGGATAGTTTGGGTCGGTTGTCGTTGTGATGCTGCTAGCGCGCGCTGGCTGATAGGAAGTTGACTGGGTTGAGGGCGGTAGGGATGACTGATGTGCACGGTATGTTAGGTATGTCGGTACTGCGGTGAATTCCGCTTCTGCGGACGCGCACGTGACCGAATAGGTCCATGTGACGTACGAATGTGAGTAGACGGTGTAAACAGTGAAGGCGGATGCGGCGAACGTATGTGGGGGCTCTAGGTGCTGGTGTGCCGGTTGCAGTGCTATGGATTCAAAAATGACCGACCAGGCCGATGTGCTAGGTGGATATGCGATCGCAACGGGAACGGGTTAAAACCGAGTCCACATCGTTGGAGATGGGATTGTGATGGTGAGGTTGATGGTTGACGGACAGTCGAGAGAGTTTTGTTCGGTTGCTGGAGTGGGAGCTGTTGTGATCGCCGTCGTCGTCGTCGTCGTCGTCGCCGAGGTTGTTGTAGGGATGATGAAGTTGGCAACGACCGACGAGTGTGAGGCACGAGGATGTTGAGTATCGGCAATGACAACGGTTGTCGTGGACGCCGTGGGGCTTGGAGCAGGGGCGATTGAAGAGGCAGCTGGTGGGATTGCCGGGGTGGTGCACTGAGTCCGGAAACGCCCGACGAGGCCAACCCGCGAGGAAAGTGTTGTTTGACAGTACAAGCATGCTAGGAGTAGTTTTGGATTAGTTTTGAGGGTCAAGAGCGCCTCAGCCCTGCGAGCTTCCATTTTGGCTTCCGCAGCGGCGATTCGGTTGGCTTTCTAGATGTCTGCTCCAGTCATCAGTGCTCTTCATCAGAGCGGTCAGTCGAAAGCAAGGTCTTCCCGGTTCTTCGGGTTAGTATGTAGTCGCTCTAAAGAACCCTTTATGGTATCCTTGTAGCAACGGATTTGACCTCCTTGCCGGCGAGCACCTGTGGGAACATCTCCATAGAAGAGTTTATGGTAGGCGATCGTCGTCCATCCGCATGAGATGACCGCTCCAGCGTAGTTGCAGTCACCTCAATGCGGTGTGGATTCCAGTCTGTTTCAAAACTTTTTGTCCGATGTCCTGTCCTGCCTCCTCCGTTTTAGTATCCGGCTGAGATAACAGGAATGGAGGTAATTGTGGTCCTGCGCTAGTTTTCCGTACACCGTCTAGGTCTCTGCATCATAAAGCAGCGTCATCACAATGACTGCTGTGCACATTTACAGTTAGCTGTTCAGTTGAAGGCCTTGGCGATTCCATAGGGAGTTCTACAGCCGACCGAATGATTGGCTTGACTTCGTCGTCGATTGTGATGCGGCACAAGAGTGTGCTGCCTAATTAGGCGAATTTTTTCACAGTTTTCAGTTCAGTGCCGTTGACGTGGATGCGAGGAGAACTGCATATAGCACTGAGTGACAACTGATACATGACGCTCATTTGGTCCATGTTGATGGTCTGCCCGAAGTTGACGCAACCGGAGGCATAGAGTTCCATACTTCTACTTGATACGGCCGCGATCATGCCTGATCTAGCCGGCCTCGATGATGTCACGGACTGTACCTCTCCACGCGTGACGATCCGCGGCAGCAGATCTGGACAGCTGAACCCATTCCCTTCGCCAACGACGTAGACCGAATACCGAAGGTCCAAGAACCACCTCCATGTCTTGACGAACTGTGTCCAGCCAGGATTTGAACTGACCCCCTCTCCGCCGCCTCCAATAGGTTAGGGTGCCGGATCGAGGGCAGTAACGCTGAGCTCCTGAGGTGGACGACGAACAACATGCCCAAACCACATCTGTCGCCTTTCGTGGATGGCCTGAGTTATCCTCGCAATGTTGTCGCAGCGGGCGCGGACTGTCTCACTTGAGACGAAGTCGGTGAACTTCACTCGAAGGATGATCCTGAAGCAGTGGTGATTAAATACCTCCAATTTTCGCTCGTCCTTCACGCGCAAAGCCCAACATTCCCAACCGTAGAGAAGGACAGACCGGACAGATGCACGGTACACGCGAATCCTAATGGCGATGGAGAGGTCACGTCGGATCCATAGGCATTTTCGAAGGCTTGGGAAAACCCAGCGGGCAGCATCGATTCGGGGTAAATCTTGTCCTTACTCTGTCCATTAGGCAGCAGCCTCGCCCCGAGGTATTTAAAACTGTCTACTTCTTCAAGTTGACAGTCATCAATCCCGAGGGGTGCCATCTCCTGGTCAGGGATGCAGCTTGAAAGCACTTTGGTCTTCCCAGCGTTTATGGACAAACCGACCGCTCTAGCGACCTCGTTCACCCGTGACTCCATAGACTGCAGATCACCAAAAATTGAAGCAAGTTAGGCGATATCATCGGCATAGTCGAGATCAGTCAGTCACTGTCCGAGTGCAAACCCAACGTCGTCACTCTCGCGTAGGGCCCTCCCGAGGATCCAGTCAATATCATAGTTGAACAGAATTGATGACAGGATACAACGCCGTCGAACGCCAGACCGACTACCGAACGGTTGGGAAAGATTGTTGCAGACCTGGACACTCGCAATAGCGGAGTGATAATAGGCCTTGATTATGGCGATGATTTTTAGCTGTACACCATCTAGCGCCATTATCCGCCACAGGGACTCACGATGGACGGAATCAAACGTGTTGACAAAGTTAGAAAAGCAAACGGCTGTTGGTTGTTGATAGCTATGGCGAAATTTGAGAATGAGCCTCAGTGTGAATATCTGGTCTGCGCATCCACGTCCGGCACGAAATCCGGCTTGGTTGGGCCTCGTCCTTGAGACACGTGCAGCCTGGAATCGCCTAAGTATGACGATATGGAAGATCTTCGCAGCAACGTCGATGAGGTTTATGCCGCGGGAGTTCTCGCATCTCGTCTTATCTCCCTTCTTGAGGATAGGTACAAGGATGGCTAAGTCCCAGTCATCAGGAACAACCTCGACTCTCCACGCTTGTTCAATCAACTCATAGAGCCAGGGCGCCAGAGTGTCGACACAAAACCTGAAGATTTCAGCGTGTATACCATCCTCTCCGGGTGCCTTGTTGTTGCGTATATCTCGTATGGTATCGACGAAT
>CACRXP010001448.1:42849-53527 GCA_902702965.1 Spirometra erinaceieuropaei | reverse complement strand
AGTAATCTTCATTAAATTGGAGATATCGCGTTCTTTAACTAAATAATATGCTTTAAGTTTCAAATGAAAATCATTTGAAAATTTGCGTGCAATGTATGTGGTTTGTCACGATCAGCAAAGAGCTCCGCTGATTTTTTCTTACTCCATTATCTTTGAAGGATTTGAGTGTCCCCTGAATGCTCCTCGTATTTGAGATGGCGAACTTGATCCCGTTGATTGTCCCGTTTACTTTAATGTGGTTTGGCGTTCCCACGGAGCTCCATTAATTTGACGTTGGCTATGAGGACGTTGAATGATCCCAGAATGTCCCCCTTGGTTGACTGGCGACTCATTAACTAACTATGACATGGAAGTAATTTAATTTTGTATCTGATTTCAATTCTTCTTCCTTTTCCCCCTAACTGCTGCCAGTCGAATAATGCTTTTGCAGCTTTCAAAGCTTCCATCTATGTCCCTCTGCAAATATCGGATTTTGAACATTTGAATGTATTCCCCACAGTATTCTTGCAATTTAGGTAATAATTAGCAAGCAAAAGTGGAAACGTAGACCTTTAGGACGTTTATTAGCACCTGTCATGTTATCATGTAAAAACAATAAATAAAAATTACCTTTTTCTAGACGTATCCTTTTGCAAGTCACGTATGAAAATGTCCTACGATTTTGAACGACGCCTGTTGGGTGGTATCATTTGCGCAGCTCACGGTAACCAGATGGTAGCATAATGTATAATTTGCCTTATTTGACGCAGTCAGACCACTATTGTACGGCTTGAACGAAGTCATCGAAAATATCTCTCCACACGCACTAGATGCGCTAACTCATAAAATGCCAACCAAAATTTCGAAATGCATTCTCGTTTCGAAAAGACGAATTAAGTAGTGTTGTTAAGCTAATCATGATGCAGCATAAATCTCTAATGAACCAGTTACCACAGGGTGTCGGTTTTTGAAAGAATATATTTTAGGCTGCATGCAAGATCTATACTCTGCAAAAAATGACTACTTAATTAGCATGCAATTTTCTCATTGATTTTCGATGCCCTTGAATATTCAATTATATTTCATTGGAAACATGCATGAAAATATTCATTCTTTTACGTATTCGGTAGGAAATCACGCCTTCTTTTAATTTCATACTAGAGGAAAATGTATAATTCGGTTTTTAAAACCTTTTTTTAAATTCCGGAATAATTTTGAACCCGACGTGCTCTTACACTTGCATTCAGGGTTTCAAAACTACAAGCTGCATATTTTCCGTATACGGAAAACCATGCATTTCTCTGCTGTGTTAAGAGGAGACAATATGAGGTTCATAAAATAAAGCAGTGGATTTAAGCACTAGTGTTAATTCTACAAGCCACCATCGTAAATGCAGACACATGACGTTTCATGAACGGCCATTTAACGGTATTAAAAAAATCTCACAATTAAAAACTTTTTTCATAACCGAATTATACTCTTCTATTGAGTATTAATTTGGAAGTAGACGTGAGTTTCTACCAATTAAGTTAAAAAATGAATATTTTTATGCATGTTTTTTATGTAACATAATTAACTTTTCAAGGGCATCGAAAATCAATGAGAAAATTCCATGCTACATAAGCAGTCATTTTTTGCAGAGAATAAATTTTGCATGCAGTCGAAAATAAGTTCTTTCGAAAGCCGATACCCGGAGGTAACTGGATCATTATAGACGTATGCTGCATCATGATTAGTTTTAAAACATTACTTAATTAATCTTTTCGAAACGAGAACGCATTTCGAAATTTTGGTTGACATTTCATGTGTTAGCACTTATACTCTATCTCTTTCGGAAAACATGCGGCTCTTGGGTCTTGCAATATTCTTGTGTTCGTGTGTCTTCGCTCAGCGATGTTTTCTTTATTTGTATAAATATATTTTGCAAGGAAAAGAAGGTTTGATTTTTTACTAGGCTAAGATTTATTGAAGACATAAACTATTAGTGAATCGTCCATCCTGATCTACGGCCGTCTTTAGTCCATAGTTAACTCTTCCTTGACAGATTGTATATGCCCCAAAGCCCTTATAGCCCTATCTGGCAGTGCATTATAAAATGTATGAATATTGGAGGAAACGTTGAGGCAGACTTCTGGAATACGACATTTGCTGAAGAATAATCGGGTTACAGGAAGTACATTAAGAGGTTGTGTTGGTGAAATGAGAGCAGTGAAGCGCTTTTGGGTGCTGAACATCATAACCGCTTGCCCACATACATTAACCCCATTATCATTCATCGACGATCCGATTGTATCAACTAGAAAGGGTTAGTTATATACTTTGTTGCACTGAATTACGTGGCCGCTGAATTGGACGAAAAAGGTGACACGTAAATAAATCTGCTAAACAGAACTGACCACCGTCAACCGAATTACTGGTTCCGATAAGTGGACTTTCTAGACCGAAACCGGGCATTTTGTACATTAAAGAAGATCGTCCAATGGGCTAGTGTCCAGTAACCGTGTGAGGACTAAATTCAGATATTGTGCGATGCATTGGTTCATGAGTAGTAATTAGCTGACGAGGGTTATATACAGTAAGTTTTCTAACTCATGCAACCTCAACAGAAGTTCCGAAATGCGTTTTCCTTTTGAAAAGGTTAAATAAGCAGTGTTGTAAAAGCAATCACAGGAAAAGAATAAAGATTTTCATACATGTATTCCATTAAAAATAAGGACATTGAAAACTGATGAATGCCTGCTATTAAGGCTATTCAGGATATATATATGTTCATTTTTCAGGGAGTATGGTTTTGAAATGCAGCCGGAAAGATGTTCGTTCAAAAATCGGCGTCCTGGGGTAACTGAATTAGTATAGAATTATGCTGCATGATGACTTGTTTTGCAAACATACATTATTAATCTTTTCAAAACGAAAAGTATTTCGGAGTTTTTTTGGCATTTCATGAGTTAATCCAGCTACTGTAAAATTTTTTCTGATTATTATTGATGAATATGCCGACACGGTTGACCGTTTGTTGATTCAGGCATTTTGTTGGTTAGATCTTATTCGATTTGACGACAGTGAAGACGCAAATTTTTTGGTAATGAGCATGACTCTGATCAACGCAAGGAAATATACGACCCGTCGACACATCGCTTGAAACCGCCAGTTGCGTCACCTCATCGCCTGCAGAGAAAACATTGCCAGAATTTCCACAGACCGCACAAGTCTTTAATCAGCCAACAGTAAAGACGAGCAAGGAGAAAGAGAGCTTAACGCGGTGGATGAGAGAATGAGATAGAAAGTTTTGGAGAGAATAAAATGACTCATATTAGATAACTAGGTGGAGTCCCCAAATCACACCTTGATGATAATTTATGGCATTTAAATATAGACTGGCCTTTCCATCCAGTGCTTATCTCTGCAGTTCGGTTCTCGTAAAAGCTCACATCTGGAATAATCACCTATAGTAGATTTGGTAGCTTATAAAATGTTAGTCGATATTTTGAAATGTTATTTCGACTCAAAAGGATGAGTTAAGCAAGATTGTTATACTAACCACCTCCCAGCAGAGTCTAATTAAAATTAAGTTACCCCGGAATGTCGACTATAAGAAGAGAGTCTTCTTGGCCGCCTGCGAATGGTTTACTCTGTAGAAAAGGACTACGTATAAAGTATGATATTATCTCATTGATCTTCGATGTATTTACAAATGATGCAAATATTTTACATTCTTTTACTTAGTGGGTGGGAGTGAATGTAGAATCGTACGTCTAATTCAAATTGTTTTATTAAAGGACGAGTATAATTCAGTTTTGATAAACTTTGTCAGTCTTCGAAGAATTTCGAAATTCACATGCCGTTGCAAATGAGTAGAAGCATGAATAGTTGAATGCATGTTTTCCATGAAATATGTTCGAATTCAAATGAACATCATCAATCTATGAGAAAACTCATGCTCTATATGTAGTCATTTCTTACAGAGCGAACTTGTTGCAGGGGGCCAGAATGAAGGTAGTTCGTAAGTCAGCATCCTAAAGCAACTGAATTATTATCGGGCCATGCTGCGCAGTGATTGATATCGCAACCATACTTAAGTATTCTTGTTGAGTGAATAAAGCATTCCAGAATCTCAGTCAACACATCATGAGTTAGCGCACCTCCTGAAACTCTAGCTCTCTAAATTTACTAACACAAGTTGGCATCGAGGCCAAAGAGATAGGCAAACACATCAAAAGCACACCACGGAAGTGTGATTCTTGCCTGTGGGCCATACTGACGCCACAGAGACCCAGGTGCACATTTGCCAAGTGTTTAACAGCAAATAGCACGTGCTCAGCGTGCCCAAGTTTCACGTCAACTATTGAACCCCCCAGAACTGGAATGCATAATAACTCGTATTACTCGTATGAGACGGGTTTCGATGCATGCTGACCCATGAAACGTCAATTGAAATTCCGAAACGCGTTTTCGTTTCGGAAAGACTCATTAATTGTGACTGTAAAACTGATCATCGCGCAGCATAATTCGATGATAATTCAGATATGCCAGGTGCACAGTTAGCTAGCTTTTTCAGAACTACAGACATGAGCTTAGCCTATTCATAGTGAAAGCAAACGAATTAACGCACCAGGCATCGAATGTATAATAACTAGTCATTTCAGCCGTGTGTAAGCATTTCTCGTACGAGACGGGTTTGTATGCTCGAAAGGGGAACCGGCATGGGCCGCCTCAAGATCCGAAATAAGGAAGAATCATGTGAGTAACTGTGGTAGGTGTGAATGCGAATATGCTCTTTCACAAAGGAATTTCTCGCGATTAGCAGGAAGTTGGTTACGGCAAAGACGTTTAAAAAAGCGATTTATTCACCATGTTGTTGTTAAAAAACCGCGTGTCATTTTAAACGGTCTTAAGGAGTCTGAGCCTAAAGTAAGAACAACCATACTCCCTGACGACAGCGTTATGTCTTTATGCTCTACCGTAAATCCTTTACTGGTCTCGCCAACTACCGAGATGCTAACTGTTTGCACATTTTAGCGTTAACAGGAAATAAAGGCTAAGACACCGTCCTCTGTTTGTCGCCTCGGCCTGGTAATGAATAATACATAATCCTCTCATAATTTTAATGTCTGATATATTGTTATTGTTGATTTGGAAACATTGGATATATTAAGTATATGCGTCCGTAAATTTGTTCCTAAACCAAGCGATTAGGCTCCTTACGATGGGACGCAATGTTGCCTTGCATCTGCCGTGGAATTCAACTGAAAACTATATATATATATATATATATATATATATATATATCAGTCAGGAATGGGCGCACACCGATCTATTGGCTTCACAAAGCAAACAAGCTCCGTATGTGTGGCAAAGGTCACGAACAGGCAACCAATTACCAGGCCGAAGTCGGCCAAGTCATAATAACAGCGAGGAGGGACGACAGAGAATGCGGGTAGATTGATACAGCACTGTTTCGGACTTGTTCTGCCTACATTCAGCCAATTATAACCCTGACCACCAGCAGCTGAGACCAGAAACACAACCATGCGCACAGACGCACCTGGCGCAGTCGGTCCACCACTGATGAACTTCGGTTCGATGAAGTGCTTATGACCCATCTGGTAGGCCTCAGTGGTGGACCGACTGCGCCAGGTGCGTCTGTGCGCATGGTTGTGTTTCTGGTCTCAGCTGCTGGTGGTCAGGGTTATGATTGGCTGAATGAAGGCAAGATAAGCCCGAAACAGTGCTGTATCAATCTACCCGCATTCTCTGTCGTCCCTCCTCGCTGTTATATATATATATAGTATTTAGTTTTCAGTTCGCACCTATATCGGAAGTGCTGTATATTACGTTTGCCACGTGCATTTCATACTACTCGTGTTACTCCTTTGTGTGGAATGGGCATAGAGTGTTTATTCCACAGTAGCTGATTGTTATTGACATGAATGTTTATTGGAAGTTCGGGACCGAGAACAAAAAGTATGCCTTAAAGACTTAACTCCATGCTTTGCGCTAAACGATTTATGAAATTATTGGTTTGGTTTTTCTCTGGCGTTTGTATACCAGAAACCGCATAGGGGACACTGGGGAACCCACTGAGGAGCCATATTCCTTGCAGCTGTGTTGCCAAGCGGCAGAATATCGACGAAACACATCTTTGGGCTTTTAGTTAGTACCTATGTTGGGCGTACGGTATAATACGTTTGCAATATCCATTTGCAACCATTACCAGCAGAATAAATCGGGGCATGACATTCTGCGCCTACAAGTTAGGAGCTTCTAGCCGTTACATAAAAAGAGTCGAAATTTTTTGGCCCAGTAATATAGGTGTTTTACTAAATAGTAACTAAATGGATTAGTAGGAAGACTTTTTTAAATTAATAGTCATGCATAAAACCTTCAAGATGCAACAGTCGCACAAGGAAGCCGACTTTTTTATGCGTGCCTTTTTGACTGCCCATGAAAATCAAACACTGTCAAGATGAAGACTTCATTTGCATGCGTCCACTCTCTGATTTCCAACGGCTTCATTCATCCAGACATTTTACAGAAAACATGGGCAGGATAATCCCCTCTTAGTCTGGTTTTGTGAGCAATTATAGTTTTTTTCAGATTTCCTATCCGAAGTAGGGTTACCTTCCTGTTCGAAAGTTTTTTTAGCCCACGAATAATTTTTCCCCCATCTATCGTTACTCAGGCGTTTGGAGTTTCCAAACTACACGGCGTACTGTTTCCATCTAATAAGAACTTTCCTCTGTGCTATTAAGAGAGTCATAGATCATTCGTAAATTATAACGCTCATAAATTTTGACAGAAATATGGACCACGTTGAACATTTCATGAGAAGCAGCAGGAACCAGAGCAATGCCATACTGCTTAAATAGATGTAACATGATCTTTAATATCTCAAACTGCAAACCAAAATATTCCGTTTAGCTGGTCAAAAAGTTAAAGATGCAATTGTCTACAAAGTGAGTATAATTTAAAAAATGTTTATACCAGATTAATGTAAAATATGCTCGGATTTATGGGGTCGTCAAAAGTCAGTGATAAAGACTCATATCGCCTAATTAACCACTTTTCGCACCTTCGATATTCTGCGGCAGAAATAACTTCATGGCTCGAATAATGAATAAAGTTCAATTTAACTCGACGCAATGAAAATTCTTTTTGACACGAAAATGGAGTGATTTAAGGCGCAGCTTGAACGGTATAACTTTAAAACTGACAAAAACGACGCGGTTTATTGATGCTTTGCATATTCACGACTCCCCATCAATGGTATTCTGTCACTTCATAACAATGATGAGGAATAATCGATGCAGGATTGGGGAAATTTATTTAGCGAATCAATACATCTCGTTACACGATAATAAAACCGTCTACTTTTTGAACAGCATTTTGACAGTTTCGCTCATATTTGTCTAGTTGTTTGCATGGAAGTAGAACATACCAAGTTTTAGCACTAAAAAGGTTCTATTTAAAAGTTTATTTATATGATTTTAGCTAAAGTGATTCTCGGTAACTGATTGTCTTGAAATCATCAGACTACCTATTTTGTGGTTCGGTTGTTTTCATCTGACATATGCTACCGTTAATTTGTAAAGGAATTTCAATATTCATTTAGCCTACGTTATTTATCAAAATGTAATACTCTGATTTGCTCAAACCATTCTACGCTGGCAGAATAACCTCGTTGACCTAAAGCCCTGACAGTTCAGCCCGTTAGATGCAATACAGACGCCGGATAACAGTATTGATAGCTCCTTAACTGAGTTAAGGTATGAACTCAGTAGTGGTCAAATCATCGTATCTATGCGGTTGATTCTTAGCGATCATCTCTTCCTCTGACCAATGCATAATTCAGTGGTCTGAAGTACGCAGTACTTGCTCAGAAAGGGTAAGGCTCGAGTTGAAATCGTCCCAATGGGCAACTGGAAAGTCTGATTTGTCTGTAAAACGGATTTGGTATTCGCGCAGAATAATCGCTCCCACCGACCACCCCTACGTAATGTCGTCTAATAAAAACATCTCATTGTGTATATGGATCACGTCAGAAGTAGTTCCCGTTGTGATAAAGGAGCGTTCACCAAATGCTTTTACGGAGCTCACCCGTTCCGTTGTGCCTTACGGGATCTTTATGGAGCCCAGCCAACAGCCGCACAGCGGCGCATGATATTCGCGGGCCAAATAGCATTACCGACAAAGACAAAAAAGACTGGGATGGCCATTTCTGGCTCATTAGTCGTCGTCGGCCAATGATACCCAACCTCGAGTTGTGGAAAACCTGGGGCTCGAACTTGCAACCAGTTACTTCGAAGTCCAACGCATCTAACCACTAAGCCACGGACTCGTTTCCCTGTCGGTTTCGACCGCGAATATACAATGATGGAGGTGTTCTACACTTCGGGATTGGATATGACTGACTGACGACGGCTAATAAGCCAGAAATGGCCATTCCAGCCTCCCTTGTCTTTGTCGGTATCGCCCTTCTGCCAATAAATATATATACACAAAGATGGTGCCCCACTTCGTCCCATCGTATCCTTACGCAGGACACCCACATTCAACCTGGCCAAATGGATGTTCCGACGCCTGAACTGCCTCACATCGAGCTCCGACACGACGGTCCGCTCCTCCGTCCATTTCCTGGAAAGACTGAAAGGCCTGCAAATTAACACAGACGAGGTCATGGTGTCGTTCGATGTAACCTCGCTTTTCACCTCGATCCCAAAGGATTTGGCAGTCGAAACTGTCAGCGACCTCCTCGACAGCCAATACACGGAGTCAAACAATACTCTTAGGCGGGGGCACCTGGTGCAACTGCTTAAATACTGCCTCCAGACGTTCTTCACATTTGAAGGGACGGTGTACGAGCAAATCAAACGTACGCCAATGGGCTCACCACTATCCGGTTTCATTGCTGAAGCTGTTCTTCAAAAGTTGGAGACGTTGGGGTTCGCAAGGTACAAGCCAAAATTTTGGGCGCAGTATGTGGACGACACTTTCGTCGTTCTCAAACGGGATATGGTCTCGAATTTCCACGCACTACTGAACTCTGTTCTTCCCGATATTCAGTTCACCATGGAGACAGAGAACAACAATCAGATCGCGTTTCTAGACGTTCTGGTCCATCGCAAGGTCAACGGGAGCCTAAAAACGACGGTCTACAGGAAGGCCACTAACACTCTCCAAGTCCTGTCCTACCACAGCAATCACCCGATGTGTCACAAACGAAGCTGTGTTCGATCTCTCTACAAGAGAGTTGATACTCACTGCAGCGAACCGGCCGACAAGGTAGCCGAACTCCACTATCTACGGCGGATGTTCACCTCCAACGGTTACCCCCGCAGCTTTATAGAACGCAGCAGACTATCCAGGCCAACAATAAAGTCAACGGCAAATCAGCCGAAAGTCTGGCGAGCGCTGCCATATATTGCGAACGTTTCCGAGGCAGTTGCTCGCATCTTGCAACCATTGGGTATCGGCATCGCCCACAAACCAGAGGCGACAATTAGACGTCTGGTCATGAGGCCAAAAACGCCTCTGCCACGAGGCGAAACTGCCAACGTCGTCTATCGGATCCCGTGTAGTTCCTGCGAGGCAAACTACGTTGGAGAAACGGGGAAGAGATTGCAGACCCGTATGGACGAGCACGCAAGAGCGGTACGAAGAATGGACCAGCTCTCGTTGGTGGCAGAACATTGTGCAGCTTTTGGCCACGCCTTCGCCTTCTAAGACGCCGAAGTCTTGGGCCAAGGGAGCGATCAAACGGTCAGGGAGACGCTCGAAGCCTGGCACACCACAACTACCTCAATCAACCGCTGCGTAACTTTACCGGCTGCCTACCAAGCCCTACGGGTGAAGTTCAATAGTCAGGGCTACCGACGAGACGTCAGGCCAGAGAGGACAGTAACCAAACCCAGACCAAGCGGGAACACGGACGGGCATAGACAGACGTCGGGAATAAACGAAACCAGGGGACAACCGGCGGCGAACGCGGGCAGACGAGAGCAGTCGGTGAGAACGCCCAACAGTGCCAGGCCCCCCCCCCCAGCCCGACGTCAACACTGGCATGACAACCACCGTCAACACAGTTACGGGCAGGTTTGAACGGGACGGCGAGACGAGAACCCGCGACAGTGACAGGAATCCCCAGCCCGACGTCAACACTGGCGTGACAACCACCGTCCACGCGGTTACGGGCAGGCGCGAACGGGGTAGGAAGGCGAGATACGTGTAGGGCGGACAACGGACAATGTAAACAAGAGCAATGGCCGCGGTCACCCCGACGCCATCCCCCTCCCCACACCCGACAAAGGCGGAGGAGGAGAAACCGATGCCGCCATGACAACAATCGTCAGGCCTTGTGATGCAGCGCGCTGGAAGTCAGTGACACGCCAGCACGAAAGAAAACCCTTAAATACTGTGACGTGCAGTACGCAAACCACCTCCGATGATGGAAGCTTGTTTGCTTTCGAAACGTCAGGCAAATATACCTATGGTTCCTGCGATCGCCTTATCTTCTCATATATATATGATAGAAGCGAAGATGCGCGTCCCCGGACATAAATGAGAAGAAGAGACGATCTCGGGAACCATAATTGTATTGTCCTGACGTTTCAAAATCAAACAAGATTTCATCGTCGGAGGTGAGTTTTGTACCACGCCTCACAGTATTTATAGGTGTTGATGGTCTCCTTTCAACGGGTTT
>CACRXP010001448.1:6485-40190 GCA_902702965.1 Spirometra erinaceieuropaei | reverse complement strand
AAACCCGTTGAAAGGAGACCATCAACACCTATAAATACTGTGAGGCGTGGTACAAAACTCACCTCCGACGATGAAATCTTGTTTGATTTTGAAACGTCAGGACAATACAATTATGGTTCCCGAGATCGTCTCTTCTTCTCATATATATATATATATATATATATATATATATATGAATAACTGATGTGGTGTGCATTCCGAGGTCTTATATATAAATATATATTACATGAGCAGCTCGCTAAGAGTGCAACAGGCCAGACGCAGACAGCTGTTTCACGGTCGTTACCGATCATCAGTACGTCATAGGCCTTATGAAGTGAGGGTCAAACGCCCACTTGACATGCGTATATATATATATATGCTGGGCGGGCTTGTAGAAGCGTACGCAACCACACACCTGCTAAGGTGCACCGCGGCCCTAAGGCCCCACAAGCGTCCAGTGTGCCATTCAACTTACGCAGGTGTACTGCTGGATCGAGCAGTAGCAGGGAATCCATGTTTCTGGTTCCAATCGTTCAGATCGTCTAACTGAATCCCCTGTCAGCAGAGAGGAGAAGTTATTGCTGCCTATCTGACCAAGTGACGTTATCGCCAGCCAAACGCATTCATTGCTTCTTGTCGGGCTTACATTTCGGATGAATTCCTTTCCGGTGGCCTCCAAAAATTACACTCTTTAAAAAGGCTGCTTTCGTAGTGTGAATTTGGCTTTTTGATTTTTGGTGTCCTTATCAATTAAAATATATTTCATAGAAATAATGCACATAAATATCCATTCTTTTGCTCATTTGGCAGAAAATTACGTGTCCTTCGAAGTTTATACTTAAAGAAGGGGTAGATCTCGGTTTTAATGAATGGCCCTAATATGTCCGTTCATAAAACATCGTGTCCTCGCATTTACTAATGTCTCTTGTAAAGTTTACATGGCGGTCCAAATCCACTGCTACATTTTATGAGCTTAAAATGGCTTTCTCTTGATAGCGTATAGAAATGCATGATTTTCTGTACACGGAAGATATTTAGCTTGTGGTTAGGAAACCCTGAATGCAAGTTTAACGGCAGGTCGGGTTTAAAATTAATTGGGAGTTGGAAACGTTTTTAAATCGCAAGTATAAAATATTAAAAAGACCGAATTCTCTACAAAATGAGTATTGTTGTACATGTTTTCCATAAAACATATTCGAATTTACAAGTGCATAGAAAACCAATGAGCAAAATTCATACTACATGACTAGACTTTTTTATAGAGTGCAATTTTTTCAGTTGGCCGAAAAAAGTTCATCCGAAAGCTAGCGTCCGGAAGTAACTGAAATATCATATGATTATGCTGCACGACGATTAATATTGCAAACCTACTTAAGTAATATTTTCGAGCCGAAATCTAACTTATTAATCCCCGAGAACATTTCCTTAGGCAGCACATATACACTATGAGGCCTGACGCTTGTCTAGCGCTGTTTTCCGGTCAAGCTGATTCGGAACTGTGTTTAACTAATTTGAATATCCTGAAGTCGTGCCAATTGTTAAAGCACACCGTAGGTGGCTCTTTGCGATCCCAAATTATCCAACGTTTGGGGTAGCAGACTAACACAATAATCCCGTTCAAGTCGTCTTAGAACATCTTACTAGGGCAATAAATTAAATTCGACGCGACCAGCAGTTCCCCTTGCCCGATCGGTGAGAGCGCTGCCAACATAAGTTAATACTCTCGATTTCAACAGACTCGACAACGGAACCGCGACTCACATCGTAGAGCATTAGGCTCATTAGCGCTCGGTGAACGAAGATTTCAGGATTGAGGTTGTGTGGCGGTAAAGCCAGGACAAAACGACAGGACGAGCATGGAAAGATCCATGAACTGCTTGGCAATAACGGGTATCCCGACAGTCTATCGCAAAGAATATTGCTCAGAAACCGGAAAAAAACACCACGCCGAATGTCAGGCGTTAGACACGCCTATAGCACGACACAGGCGGCGAGACAGAACAACTCCGAGCCAGCAGGAACAGACAACCCACCACTCTGTTGATGGAAACAAGGAAGTTTCCGAAACGTCATTACCAATACAGTGTGGTTCATGCAATCGTCCCTTTTTCTTCGTCGTCTTCTTTTGGGTATGATGAACAGGATAATTTATCAGGACCTCGAATCTTCACTTATGTTAATATATGTATATATATATATATATATATAAATAAGTGACAGATGGGAGCTCAACGATCAGGTTGCGGAACATTCTCGTTTCGTTGTGCCTTGGGACTCATACTAGCACCCTCACAGGCAGTTGCACAGCGACTGGTGGTGGTAGTAGTAGTAGTAGTAGTATTAGTAGTAGTAGTAGTAGTAGTAGTAGTAGTAGTAGTAGTAGTAGTAAATGAGATAGGAGACCGGAATGGACATTTCCGGTTTTTCGACTGTCATCAGCAAATAATATCCAAATCCAATCGCGGATCTTTTGAGATTTGAACCCAGGATCTTCGGTCATGGAGTTTGACACTCTGCCATTGAGGCACGGACCCGTTGTACTGTCGGTCGGACCAAAGGAATGAGTGTCATACTGACTGGTCACAAGTAGCTCCCCTACCTCCGGCGGCGAGAAGGCGCAAGAAGCTATGAAGAAGCTAAAATTGGACAAAGATGTTATGGTGCTGCCGTCTGACAAAGGAAAAGCAACCGTTGTGACAAACCGTCTCCATTAAAAGGTTTAGGCACAAGACCTTCTCGACGAACACTGTCCTACAAACCTACGCTTTTCTAAATCGATGATCGGTCAGTTAATCGCACTCTAAAATCAACTTAAGCACAAAAATGTGATATCGCCCGTCGGACGGCGTCAAGCAAAACCCACTGAGACAACATTGACCAGCTCCAGAATCCAAAATCCTAAAGTTTCCCTTCGGTCTGTGGCTGCCCTCAAGGGCACCTAGCCAAAGGGATAGTCGGAAGGCTAAGCTTTCTTTGGGAACTGCAAGGAAATCTATCAATGCATTCACTTAATTCTTCACCACATCCGGGGAAGAACTGTCCTCCTTAACTAAATTATAATACCATTTGACGTGATTGTGGCGGTCTGTGCTTCCTTGCTCCCCGCCACTTTGTCACGCTGCCCTTCTGTCCGCCTCACGCTCCCTGTCGAGTCGCCGCTGGGACTGCGCAAAGCTTGTCACTAGCCTGCAGAGCCTTGTCTAGCAACATCCCCAAAAGTAAGGGTTGTCCAACCCAATCAGTCTTCCCAGACGGCCTTGAACCTTTATCTTCTCCACTGCAGGCAGGACATAGGTGACCTCATAGGAACGTTTCACTTGCTAAGACGACTTAACCTGGATTTTAACAATGAAACGTTTTTTTGAAATGGCACCCAAGTCTAGTCTCAGGCGACACGAGTACCAGCTTAAAAAGGAACTACGCCAGGTAAACCAACATTCATCCTTTTTTTCTCACAGAGGGTCTCTGGCCAATGGAACTCTTTGCCGTCATGTGTCGTTACTTTCCCTGCCATGAGTGTGTACATGAGACAAGTGGGTAGTCACCAGCTGAAAGGCAGCCCGAACTGCCGAAGCCTGATCTAGAGGATTCCTGAAATGACTAAAAATATACTACTAACAAGATTTCAACAGATCCTTTTTGTGCGTTAAACTTGACCCGTAGGGAAATTTTCACCATCCGAATGCGGTGAACAGAGTTTTTCGCAATTATTTCACAAATGCCATACCCTTTTCGCACTTTTGTTCCATTATTAGATTTATGCATTCTGTCCGCTAAAACTGCAGGCAAAAGTTTTGCAAGTTAACTATTTTCCCTTACATGTGTACCGCCTAGATGGAGTTTTCTGGGCTTCTGCCGTGTACTCCAAATATACTGACTGATATGGGGATAAAGGGCAGTGTTATTCTGACAGATGAATGGAGAGCTTACTAAGGCCTGCCGTCTGCGGTATATGAACATTACGCTATAAACCACAGTAGGAATTTTGTGAACGCAACTACAGGTCGAAATACCAACGCAATTGAATCGTATTGGAGCCGCCTGAAAAGAAGATTACGTGAAGGAGGCCCTTTATCAGGCCCACTTGTCTTGGCCCATATTGACGAGATACAATATTGTTTAGTGGTTTGTATTTAACACAGTCGACCTAAAACAAGCATGGGAAACTTTCCTGTGCCACATGTCAGAGGTGTACCCAGTGTGGCAACGGAGTAACTGTTAAGCCCGATGGAACTGGTACGCAGTAGCCAATTCTATCAGCCGGCGAACATGCAGACCAAACCTGTGGTACACGGTAACACCACCTACTTAAGAAAATGTAGTGGCCAGTCTATTAGACTATTAGGCCTACTCCTTGCCCTTACCGAAGACCTTAAACGCAAGTGCGACGACAGGCCGGTTTCAAAAATGATCGGGAATTGAATGACTTTGTAGTGGACAGCCACAATGGCTACGTCGCGCCTCTCGCTAGCGCCTGCACCCACGTCCTAGCGACAGCCTGCTGGGGCATGCACGTCTGCCCAGCTTCGATTTGTCTCGTTGCAATTCACTGTCTGCACCACGCATCTGGTCGATACTCTGCCTGCACCATGCGAGGCTTCTCACTACCCTCGCGTGGGCTTGGGACCAATCAACGCACCTAATATGGCTGATTGGTAAGACAGGCGGAAACAGTCCAGAGCACTAGCGTAAGCAATCTGTCACGACACGTTCGCAGCGGCGACCTTCGGCGACACACGGCTCGTCGCTATCGCGGACGCCGTCTCCGCGGTGCCGGACGCACCACCTCGTCCGGTTGCCGACTTTCCTTCACTATTCTGTACAGAATAAATAAAATATTCTCTCCAAATGGCGTCCTGCTTCTAACAACTTGGGATATGGCCTGAAGTTGTGGCGTACTGAGCGTACACCATCACCGCTTAGCCGCTACAACTTCCAAAATCTAGAAGACACCTCCTCAGAAGACGCGGTTTACTACAAAGTGAATGAAGGACAGCACTGCATAGGAGGTAAACTTGCAATCGCAAGAACAGTGTTGTTATTAGCATGGGCCTTGCGACTTTGCACAGGAGCCAATCGTCGGAGAGCACGAAAGTAGGAGAACAATTGGACGGTCTCCATAGGCAAACAGTAAGGGAGGGATGAGCGGGGTGGGATAGGCCCCCCGCGGCGAGGGTTGGTCCTGCTTACCCACCTGACCGACACCATACTGTTAACTAAGTAAAACAATTTTAGTTGGTGCGATTACGCTGACTTTACATGCATCACTTGTTGGCGGCTTCCTTGCTAAATTGATGCAGCACGTGGCTTGGCCTGGGGGGGGGAGGGCTCATATGCCATCCTCTCGCTTCGATCCCCGCCTGCGCTCTCTTTATTATCTCTGTCCGGGCGAGTCCAGTCACTGTTCAGACAGCGGTGACCTTCGCCGGTTGCGGTCGCAGTTGTGGCCTTCCAGGTGTGATTGCACCCACCTTATCCTCTTCATCCAACGACCGGCCGTGTCGCGAGGAGTGTGTGTACCCGTTACCGTCGGTTACACCAGGCATCGATTTACATGAGCTTCCCTGTGCGTGCTACGAGCTCTGCTTGCGCTCTCTTCCCCTTCCTAATCCGGCGAGTGTCTGAGTTACAGTGAGTAACCGATCTCATGAAATATTGGCTGAAATTCTGAAATGCGTTTTCGATTAGGAAAGATTACTTGGTCGCGGTTGTAATACCGATTGTCTTACGACATAATCTTATAACATCTCGGACTTGGCAGGATGTCAGCTTTTGAATACATTGCTTTTTTATCTCCTGTATAAACGGTACTCGGAAGAAAATGACTACTTAAGTAGCATGCACTTTTCTTATTGATTTTCGATGGTCTTGCAAATTCAAATATATCTTATAGAGACCACGAACAAAAATATGCTTTCTTTCAGTCAATTAATAGAGAATTACTTTTTCTTTATATCCTATACTCAAAGAAGTAGAATAATTAGGTTTTAAAAAGTTTCTTATCATGAGATTTCTTAAGACCCCGCATTGTCCATTCACATAGCATCATACCTCGCCGTTTACCACAGCTCCTCATGAAATGTACAACATAGTCCGCATTCATTGAAAAATTTTGTGGTCTCTGTATGGTATCTTTTTAATGTCATAGAAAAATATGTGATTTTCTTTACACGGAACGCATACACCTTGTAAACTGAAATCACTAAGCGCTAACGCAACGAATGATCAAGCTCCAAATTATTTGGCAATTAGAAAACTTTTTAAAAACCTAATTATGCTCCTCCTACTTCGCGTATAAAATAAAAAAGAAGACGTGATTCTCTATTAATTGACTGACCGGCTGACCGGCGGCCACTCGACCGACTTCAACTCGGACGCACATGCGTCCACGGAGTCGCAGTTGCCCATGCGTCACTTTAATGCACCACACCCTTGTAACCGGCAACATAAGCCACTTAAACATTTCTCCTCAGCGAATGCAAGACACATCGTTTGGGAACCATGCAAGCTTAGATGACGAGCCTATAAAACCGTTGCCACCACTGCCTCACGGACTAACCGCAGTCAACACCAGCCCTGCTCTAGGATAAAGCCATTCTGTTTACGCCTTCAGTATTATACTACTAGTAGGACCTACGTTCAGTGGTTATTATCGTCAAATTGTGTAGGTTTTTTTACTTTCACAGACAGTTTACAGAAGGAGGTTTGCTTTTCCGCGGAGCTTGGAAGGATGAAGAAATCGTAACTGGGTTGTAAAGGCAATGCGGGCGTAGTCACTGGAAAATGTTGATTATGTGCAGCAATACATACAAAAAGAGTAACGCGTTTTAGGCATACGTCGAGTTCAGGGGAGATGGGACCGTTGACCATGCTGTGCTGCTGCTTTCCCGTGCTAAAGCCATCTTCGGCTGAGTTCTGTCTGGTCTTCGCACTGGATAACGCTCAAGCAGTTGCTTATCGTGTCTGCGTTTAAAGAAGACTTCAAGGGGTGCGAATACTGCGCTATCAGCGTTCGCAGACGGCAGTGGATTGTAGGCGTTTTGGTATGGTTTTTCGAACTGCAGACCTAGCCGAGTCATCACCAGACCCAACCAGACGTCATCTAGTGGCAGGACAGTGATGAAGTGCATCGCTATCGCAATTTCCTCCAGAGATGTGTAGTCGAGGATATAGAAGGCTCCGTTGCAGTGTGGAGGCAGTTCCGGACTGGGCATTTCCCGCTTCGATAGGGCCCACTTCTTGTACTCACCGCCGGCACTAGGCCGTATCGTGGGGTTATGCATCCTGTTATTGCCTATTAAGAGGCGTTTGGGTGGTTCCGTAGACTCAACACTCCGCAGGAGGTTGACTAGATTGGCCACGTTGAAGGAGAAGTCGTCGTCCAGAAAGATGAACAGGGGTGAAGCACGGTGATTGACCGTCGGCCGACAGAAACGAGCTGCCCAAACGAAGGTGTAATGCATCTTGAGGGTGAGATTGTAATAGGTGTCTTCATAGTCCCCAACCAAGAGATCGTCGTGTATTTCCGTCTCCTTCCTCAGCGCAAGCATGATGTCCGCGTAGCGAGGTCCCACGTTGAGGAGGGATTGTCCCGCCCTACCAGGCAGAGTGATGTTGAAGCCGTCACGTTCGAAGAAGTTGTTCTTCGCCCGTCTTGGCAACCCGACGGAGAATACCAGCGCCAGCTGCTTGCCCAGAACACGACCCTCTTGTGCCATGTCTTTGAACAGGACCCGAATTTGACGTCGGCTCTGAAAATTGTAGACGCCGGACTTGACGATCACGATGAAGTCCTGGTTCGGAGTGTGTGTTTTTCTGTGCTCAACTCCTGGACATATTGCGGAAGCGACATTTAGGAAGCGGATTGAATAGTTGTTGATTGGTGCCTGTAATTGTGAAAGGTAGAAATAAGAGGACTGTTCAATCAACGTTAATTGGGTTTCACTCCTTTCAGCGACTTTATATTTCCGCGTATTTTCTCAAAACGGGAAGTTATCAACTGTAATCGGTTTCAGCTGCATGTATCAACTATTCAGTTCACTTTTATTAAATGAAACGTAGGCGTACACCTTTGAACCCCCTAATGATTACAATACCGTAGTTAATAGACACCAGTACATAAAGAAATTAGAAAGATTAGCTGAATAAGTACACGCAACAAGCATGTAATACTTGTAAGTATGTGTTAATATAGATTGTAAGGGTGTCATTTGTGGATCAACGTGCAGGTCGTAGCAGGTCGCTCAATTGCTTACAGGTATGACGACGCGTAGCACGCATTAACTGGTTCTGTCTAGTTATCACAACCCCGGTTACCGTCTCGACCTTCGGGCTAAACCGGGGAGTGTATCCGTACATGCATCTCCAAGTCTGCTCCCCTCCATCCTCCTCACCCTTCTCCCCCCGTCTTCTCCGCATCCATTTCCCCCATTTCTACTCTCGCTCTCCTCCACCCTTCGTCCCTTTCTCTTCCATTCTCCTCCCTCCCCTTCTCCAATCTTCCCCCTCTCTCCCCTTCCACCTTCTTCCCCCTCCTCCGCCCGGTGTATTTGATAAATAACAACAAACAACATATTGATGGCATTTACAGTCAATATTCCAACCGTTCTAAAGTTAATTCATACAAAATTAGCTACTGAAACCCCCATAGTAGCATGTTTACAGTTAAACGATGTTGTATAAGCCAGTGTATTGGGAGTTCTGGCTGACATTTAGCAGAGGATTTAGGGGTGTCCAGCGGTGGGTTCACGTTAAGGTCGCAGTAGGTAGCTCCTTGGCTTGCAGGTATGACCACACCTAGCGTCCATTACTTAGTACCCAACTCATATCTGTAGCTCACCGAAGCTAGGCTCTGCCTAACGGCCAGACTTCGGTAACCGCCTCGATTGCGAGCCAAACCAGGGAAGGGTATCTGTGCGTCCATCTGCCCACACGGGAATTCTGCTCCCCTCCATCCTCCTCTTCTCTACTCTTTCTCTCTCTCCCTCCCCTCCGCTCTACTCCCTTCTCCCTCCGCATTCTCCTCCCTCCTTTTCCAGCATTCTCCCCCTTCCCTTCCTCACCCCTCCTTCTCTACTGTCCTCCTTCACCGTCGAAAGTTCCACGGGGAGGGTGAAATGCAATCACGTAGGTGGCTCAGATCAATGGTTGTCTTCTCTCCAAACCCTATGACCCATGGTGGAGAGCGGTACCCGTCTGATGCGACAAGGCAGCCCTATTTAGGGAGGGCACAGGTTTCTCCCACGAGACGTGGGCTATAAGATGTGCCCTAAACAAATTCTGGGTTCACGGTATCTGCACACTGACCGTGGCCTCAGACTCAAAACTCACGCTCGAAACAATCAAATCCGAAACAACGCACTCTCTTTAAAAGAAGGCGAAGGCACGATCACTGGGACAGTAGGTTTATTTGCCTGAGCTTTCGAACTCGAACTAGAGTTCATCATCAGAGGTTACTCGAGTGCAGCAAATTGTGAACATTTATATCGTTCATCCTTGCGGGGGGGAGGGGGAGTGCGTCCGTGGCTAGGTAGGGTTTGTGCCGCCTGATCCACGATGTTCCCCCGGCGTGGTGACGCCATTTGCACTTCGCGACGGTGTGAGCTGCGCCACCTGGCTGCGTGGGCGGAGCGCGTGATAACACGCAGGCAAATCGATGTGTCTGTTGATGGAGTTGGTGTCCGACACCCACGCCTCCAACAGCTCTCGCCCTGTCTTGTTGCCGGCTCGCGCCAATATCCGCGTGTTGGCGAAGTCGAACTCATGCCCTTCCTCGAGCGTGTGAGTGGCTACTTGAGACAGTGGGTCGCCTCTCCGAACGGCCCGTTTGTGCTCAAGTATTCGTGAGCTCAGACGTCGTCCTGTCTGGCCTGTGTAGTGGCAAGGACAGTTTTGGCACGAGATCCGATAGACTACGCCCGACTGTTCACCTGCGTCCAGCCGATCCTTCATTTTCATGATCTTGCTACGCATGGTGGCCGCCGGATGATGAGCGATGCCCACGCCTAGCTCTGACGCAATGCGTTCTGTAGCCTCGGACACATTCTTTATGTACGGTAGGGAGTGCCAAATTGTTGGTATCTCTCTTCCGTTTGTCCGGCGTGGGTGTGCGCGTATGCAGCGACTGATAAAACTATTTGGGTAGCCGTTCTTTGTTAATTGGTCCTGGAGATGCCGTAGTTCTTGCATCCTTCCTTCGGGCTCGCTACAGTGCGTTTTTACCCGGTCGAAAGTCGCCCTCACACAGCCCCGTTTGTGCACCAATGGATGGTTGCTATGATGGTTGAGGACCTGGGTTGTATTGGTCGCCTTTCTGTACACTGTAGTGCTGAGTTCACTGTCAGGTGCGCGCGTGATGAGCACGTCCAGGAAGGGTAGTTTTTCGTCCTCCTCGTCTTCTCTTGTAAACTGAATGTCGGGGAATATGCTGTTAAGTAGGTCTTGGAAACCCGATAGGTTGTCCTTTTCAATAATGAACAATGTATCGTCCACGTATCGGCGCCAAAACGCCGACCTCTAGTTCGAGTTCGAAAGCTCAGGCAAATAAACTTACTGTCCCAGTGATCGCGCCTTCGCCTTCTTTTAAACAAGAGCCTGGGATGCGTATATTCTCTTCCATTCGTGAACACACTCTCTGTCTCTCTTCCCCCTCCTCTTCGCCCTCGTCAGACTGGTAGGGTGAGTCCGCTCACACTGACAGTCTGGAATGGCTCTGCTGAACAGGCACAAAATCAAGTTCCGTTTCTCTGAAATGGAGCGAAACTGAGGGGGTGCATATACTGTCCTTTCCAGGTGAGTTTTCGATAGATGGATCTCTGAATGGAACCATCTGCCAGCCCACGTACAAAACTATCTAGAAAAGGCAGTGTTTCGTTGTTCTCATGCTTGATCGTAAATTCGATCTTTGTATCTACTTTTTTCACAACCTTAAGTAATATTTCTCTGGGCCGTAGACTTTTTGGCTATGGCGAAATTTTCATCCACATATCGCCTATAGAATGAGGTTCGTTGAATGGTTCGGGCTGATTTTCGCTCGAAGTTCGATATCAAAATGTCTGATAGGACTGGCCCCAATGGACTTACCCATGGCTTTACAGTTGATTCGTTGATACAACTGTCCGTTTAACAAGAATTGCATATTTGTAGTAGTTTCCGCAGTTGAACTGATGGTAAACGTGTCTCACCCTCATGCTCACAAATTATGTCAATTATTTCATCCAGTGGCACGTTTGTAAACAGGCTCTGCACGTCAAGCGAGATCATGTGCTTGTTCATCAAATGCTGCTTCTGCAGCTCCTCTACGATGGAGAAAGTGTCTTTGGTAGTGTAGACGGCAAGGTTGCGCCTGATTGGTTCGATTTGTTGGACAATGGTCAAACACTGATTGGGCAGTTTACCTAATCTTATAAATATGCAATGACCGTGTGCCGCCAAATAGGAGGTCGCGACACTTTATGACGTCATTAGATTCTGCATGTTTCGTCGTCTTTGCCTTGTTCAAATCGACTCTGGGAAAAGAGTGTTTTAATTACAGGGGCATCTTGCTACTCGAAATCGACGGGAAGATCATCGGCATCCTCCTCAATCGCCTCAACATCCACCTAGAGCAAGGACCTCTTCCGCAGAGCCAGTATGGATTCCGGCAACACCACGAAACCACTGACCTGATCTTTGCCTCCCGTCAACTTCAAGAGAAGTGCCAGGAGTTACGGACTCGCCTCTACACCACATTCGTAGATCTAACGAAATCCTTGGACACAGTCAATCGCAAACGGCTGTGGAGAATCATGCCGAAGTTCGGCTGACCCGAGCGATTCACGCATATGATACATCAGCTCCAAAATGAGGTGATGGCGCACGTTACGGACAACAGCGCCATCTCCGAGGCATTCATGGTTACTGAACTCGCGTCCGCACTCTTAAATCTCTAGTTGTCTGCAATGCTGGTGGACGCCTACCGTGATAGGCGTCTCCTTGGATCCGCATTGATTTCAGGACCGACGGTCACCGACACAGCAGCCAGCCAAAATAGACCTCAACGAGACTCTCCACGACCTGCTCTTCGCAGACGACTTTGCATTCAACAGCACGACCGAAGAAGATATGCAACGGAGCATGGACGTCCTGGCCGCCCGTTGCTTCCACTTCGAAATGACCATCAGTAGGGACAAGATGGTAATCATTCATCAACAGTCATCGGCCGCCGAATACACTGTCTCTCGCATCCGCGTCAACGGAACTGAAGTGAGCCCGTGGATAGCTTCAACTACCTAGACAACGCAGTGTCACATTGGATAAGAATTGAGGACGAAGCCGCCCACCGGGCCTCAAAAAGCAGCCAAGCCTTCGGCCGGCTGCAGAACTCCGTGTGGAATCAGCATGGCCTTCAAATGAAGGTGAGATGTGATTTAGCAGCTCCACCTGATGGAGGGTTAGCGGTTGGGGTTTAGGACAAGCGGTTATAGTTAGGGGTTAGGGTTAGGAGTTATCACAACTATTTCTCAACCACTGAAAATACAATCACGCACTCCCAATAGCTTTTCTTTTGCATACAACTACTTGACCTCGTCGCCTGTGCGTTTCCCGACTTCACCTGTAAAAACCCCTATTACCATCGGTCCCGTATTGAAGGTGACTGGGGTTTGGCTAGATCGCAGTTGGTAGCCAGGAATGGGGAAGCGGACGGCTACCTTAACCCTAATCCTAACCTTTGTTTACTGGGGCTATTTTGTGAGGCTCCATAATCGCATCTGACCCACTTTGCTTCCGTTTTACGTTTGAGGTTAGGATTAGGGTACCGGTTAATGGTTTCCGATTTTCGGGTTAGAGTTATGCCTTTAGGCTTAGGTTTTCGGGTTACGGTTGGGGTTTGAGCGTACGATTAGGTTTCACTATTATGGTTAGGTTTTTTGAGTTACGGCTAGGCCTAAGGGCTACGGTTATATTTACGATTTGGGTTAGGGCTAGGGTTGCTGTTAGGGTTAACGGTTAACGTCCAAGGTTGAGGTTAGGGATAGGGTTAGAGTTAAGGTTAGGATTAGGGTTAAGGTCGTCGTCCGCTTCCCCATTCCTGGCTACCAACTGCGATCTAGCCCAGTTCTCGACAGAGGGGGCACCTGGACCATCTACTCCAGACATGTCAAGAAGTTCAACCACTCCCATCTTAACTGCCTTTTTAGAATACTGAAGATGAGATGGCGAGACGGGTTTTTGACACGGAAGTTCTAGAATGGACCGGAGTCTTCAACATCCACCCCATGATGAGTCAACTGCAACTACGTTGGGACGACCATCTCGTAAGGATGGTAGATGTACGTCGCCATCGGTGCTTGCCGACGGGGATGCCACAAAACGACATTACGAGAACCCACTGAAGAATTCTCTTAAGCGATTGCATATCGACCCAGAGACTT
The DNA here is from genome assembly GCA_902702965.1 of Spirometra erinaceieuropaei. NCBI lineage: Eukaryota > Metazoa > Platyhelminthes > Cestoda > Diphyllobothriidea > Diphyllobothriidae > Spirometra > Spirometra erinaceieuropaei. The sequence continues at coordinate 26,796 of CACRXP010001448.1, read as the reverse complement.
GGAAGGACCTCGCCCAGAGCAGACCGGCCTGGAGAAGAGAAGCGAAGACTGGCGCTGCCATTTAAGAAGCAAATCGGGCCGCTGACGCCAAAGCCGAAGGGGAGGCTTGCAAATCGCAAGTGTCTCGGCTCCTCTATTCCAATTAGCCGCCGCCTCCAACATGCCCGTGCTGCTAACGCCCATTCCGGGCACAAATCGGTCTCTTTTGACACCTTCAGGCCCAGTGCGCCATCAACCCGACAACGTCCACCTCTTTAGCCACTCTTGCTCTCTGTGGCAAACCCCACGCCAATCGCCACTCCCGTCATCACCGATCACACTCCCACTGTCCCGCCACCAAAATCCACCGACACCATCTGCCCTGCTCCAACAGCTGCATCGAGGCAGCGGCTAGCATCATCACCGTCACGACATCACGAACTTTTCCAAATGGATAGGACGACGTCTAACGCCCCATCATCACCAAAACCCCCACCTCCAGCGATGTGGACACGGTTTATACCTGTCCTCATTGCAATCGCACATTTAATTTACACATCGGCGTTGTCAGTCACTTGCAAATCTATCGTGCGGAGGCTGGTTAACCAGTGTCTGGAGCACCAATCGACACTTACTTTCATCGTACATCCACTCACCGCACGGGCTTATAACGTTACATACGCATTCACAAAATCCTACAGTAGACAACCACCGCAATATTACACGAACACATCATCTCCCATCATAACCCGCACCAAGCAACATCATCCACCACGAGCATCCAAATGCCACCTTCCACGCAATTGGGCAGTGTGCGTGTCCCGGCTCCGTCTCCATGCGACTCCTCTGATGCATGTGTGATTTATGTCCGAGACTAACATGGTGCGCCAAGCGCCGTGGTTTAGAAGGCTGCCGACTGACGCCTCAACTCAGTCCACAGAGTCTGCCCAGTTGTGTGCGTGTTTGTGTGGTGTGCCGGACTGGTGGGCTAAGAGTTAGGCTGTCATAACTCCTTCTTAACATGACCGCTGGCTCTCTCGCGCTCGTGGGGAACGTGTGTGTAGCGTAGTTTTTAGTGGGTAGTGGCTGTCAGTCAACGACTGACTGGTTACCCAGCCTTTGGAGGCTGATGGACCAGGCTAAATGCAGGGCTGCGTGCTACCCTACTGGGTCTGAAGGACTGTAAGCGTCCGCTAATACCATAATCAGCAAACCATGGCTTTTGCAGTCTGGTGTGCGCTGGCCGTCCTTCGGTACTTGGTTCCTTGGCGGTAGATGCGCTTGCACCTGCGCTCCCGCTGTGTATATAGGCTGACCAGTCATTTACGTTTTTCCGTTCTTGTTGGTCAAAATCCTAGTCAGTTGTCTGTTATAAACCAGAAGATGTGGAGAGGAGCGTCCAGGTGCGAGTTCGGTCGCGCTATCCACCCCCAAAAACCCCAATTCCGGTTTTCTTGACTCTGTTTCGACACCCAGCCCAGGCGAGGGAGGAGGAGGAGGAGAGAGTGGGTTAGACACAGCGCAAGTCACCATGCCTGCCTAACCTTGCTGTCGAGCATGCGGTGGAAATCGTCGTATGCTACAGTCAAACTTTCATGTTTTAATTTATTCATGCTTTGTCAAAATTGCAGTTTTCTTCGGTAATGAGTCCGAGTAAAAATCCGAGAGGACAGGCCAATAAACGTCTTGTTCCAGTGATGGCATCTTCTGTTTCTGGGCTTATACATCAGTCAGAATTTACCGGTCGCGTTACGGAACGCACTTGTCGCGCAATTCCTTGGATCTCTTTGTCGAACACCGCCAGTTTCTCAACCGACAGGACAACGAGCCCGTGGCTCAGTGATTAGGGCGTTGGATTCAACGATTAAAGATCCCGAGTTCGAATCCCGTTCAGCCCGAACCCCGCTTTGATGTGGCTGGTTTTGGCGTCCAATGAGCATTAAATGTCATTCTGGTCTCTCTTGTCTTTCTCTGAAGCGTTTTCTGCATTCGAAGTAGATATGTATATACTGAGCATTACTGCTTCCCTGGTTCATTGTCATGCATATTAATAAGCATTTGAAGTACAACTAAACATGATCCCTTTAATTAACCAAACCCCCCAACTTCTCATCCGGCATACTTACCTCTGGAAAGTATCCCGTCTTCTTCACAAAATCCACTACCAGACTCATGACAATGGCCTGCCCGTAGAGATTGAAGACTTGCTTCTCCACAGGTCGCTTCCAGTTCCCGTCGGGAATATTTACCAAATCCTCAAATGACAGGTGGCCGCCTGACATGTTGAGTTTGGTTACCAGTGCGGGCAGGATACCGTATTGACCGGGAATTTTGGGGATTTTATCTCGGGTGACACAGGTGAATATCTCGTATGGGCCACTCGGGAGATGCGTGACAGGAACGGTCCATTTGCAGGCAATATGAGCTGCTCGCTGTCCACTCCAGTCTGTGTATGCGTAGAAGTCGCAGCACAATTTCAGTGCAGTGACAGTGAGGAAAAGTACGAGGATTCTGTTCATTCGTGCGGGGGCAGCAGGAAGGAAGCGCACTTTTATGTATGCGGATGCCTTTAATATGCAACACAGAAGGTCGACGCCTTCCTCCGAACGAGTTCTGTCTACCAATCAGAGTTAACTCCTGACACAATAGCGGACGTAACCCATTCGTTGAGCTGCGGTGCGATCTGGCCGATTGAGTGAGACGAATTCTAAGTGGCTGCCCTCAATGCCAGGCCTTTATCTAGGGGTAACGTCCCTGGGTATAATGGCTCCGACATTGTGGTCAATCAAATGTCACCAGTCCGTGTTTTTAGTTTCCCTGCGAGGAGTGGTCGACAAAGGTTATTGGGAGGAAAGTCGACAGCTGCTTATGTGTCTCGTAGTTTATATATCCTCGTAGAAAAAGGACGCTTTTGTATGAAAACTGTCGTAGTCAATTATGACAGTAAGAAGATGAATTTACGAAATGCATGAGGGGGGATGACAGGAGATATTAAAGGCTTAATTTAGCTGCGGATACAATACTTATTATTTTTATCCAATCATCCAACTAACGAACGGATAAAAATTTTTCAATCCCAGGTGTCTGTTTGAGCAAGGAAGAACAAGACAGCTTGAACACCGGAATTATGTATTTATTTATCTAAACCTTCGATTTCGCGCATGAGTCCATCGACAGAGGAGCTGAAAGCCGCAGCACAGCAGGTGAGTGCTGTAGTGGATGATTTCCAATCAATGATCGGTGTTGCAGTGGTGGAGGTGGCTGAGTAGGACTCTGCATGTCGGCATCAGATCGATATATCGTTCGATTGAGTTCTTATCCAAAACCAAGATTTAAATCAATTCTCAGCTTTTTTCGTTTCCAGTGTGGGAAATTATCCTGATAGTTACGAAGTTGAACTCGTGACCCCTGTCAAAGGTGCGGACAGTAATTTGCGATAATTCGCCACTCTGTCCTTCAGCCGGTTTTTGTTCCTCTAAGCTCGATCCGAGCATACGTTTAGGCTGGGCTGTGTAATTAGAATGACATTTAAGGCAGGGGATAATTTACACTTCGCCAGACTGCTTCTCCAGACTTATTCGGTCTTTGATGTGCAAGGTTATGTTACTCACGGTAGTTTTTTGGCCGATGGGCAATTACAAGACTTAGACGTGCAGCGATGAGCTCAGTCATCTCTGAAACCTCCTTCATGTGTGTGCAGAGCACGCCATGTCGTCGATGGTCTTTCCGGAGGATCCTCTGGAGGCGAACACGTAGGCGTCGGTTTGCAAACGCCTTGGAATAGCCATTCCGCATAAATTGTTCATGTGGTTATCGGGCCTCTGGTTGCTGCAGCGAATCTGTAATTGCATGAAGAGTGTTCCTACACAGTTTCGAATTTGGGGCACTGGATCGGTTGCCTTCCTTTAAGCCGCCGTTCGAACGTCTCTTGGCTGCCTGGTACGTAATTACTGATCAACGACACTTGGGAATCCATCTCCAAGCCAAATCACCGCATTTCTCACTAGTAATAAATCTAATGCGTTTATATTCATCACGACGCGCTAAAAATCTCGACTTTGAGGATTGAGAACTGTCCATTTATTTCAGCAATAATGGACACAGCGATATATTTGAGCAAATACCGATGCTAGTACCTGTAGACTTCTTTTGCGTATCTGAACATGATTGTTTTCGAGAGGAGGGTAGTTTACCCCGGAGACTTTTGCTAAACAGGACTTGCCGGGCTTTCAATTTGATTTTTTGTCTGATGCCAACTGTGGAAATTTGTTTGCAAACTCGACGACTATTTTTAGCTAACCAGACGTTTTATCGACTTTTACAAGTTAGATTAACAAATTTGTGCGGTTTCTGCCCTAGAGTGCAGTAGTAACGCACACAGACAATTTTTTGTTTAAATCGTCCGAAATGGCCATGCCACATAGATTGACACTGAAATGGCTATCAAGGAATTGTCGTTTTCAGAGATGAGCACATAAATAATCACTTTCCGTGCGCTCTAGAAATGGAACGAGCAAATGATTAGCAGTTTCAACAAAACATCGGTATTTATACGGCCATTCAAACGTGGATTCATACGCGTAGAACAGAGCCCAAAAGTAAGCAATGATGGCGAAAATGGTCGCAATATAAAAAGAAAGGCATGTTCTGTCGTTTGCAGTGAAAAAATATCAGTAATTTTCAGGAACTTGACTAAAACTACTATCTAATAGGAAAGGAATGCCCAAAACTCACTTAATCGGTACATTCATTCAAAGATAACCTTCTTTTGAAAGTTTACAGGAACGCACAATATGAAATGTGTCTTTGTTGGCAATCGATTGAAAACACTGAAAGTAAATATGGTATTTTGGCGATTGTATCTTCAAAATCTATCTAATTTACTATTAACTGACCGGCCTGGCAGCATGTGGCTTTTTGAAAACACTTATTACCCTGACGACCCAGCTGGCGAAATCTAGTAAAATCCTGTTTGCTTTATTAAACCGCATCTAAGCCGATATAAGAGCGTATAAAATACAGCCAATTCTCAGAAACCCATCGTGTAATCGACACTTAGGATGTAAGCTGTTGGCAAACCACCATGCCTGACACAGCACTAATTCTTAAAAGATATTTCAATGTAAACTTCAGGAAGCGCTATCTTTAAACTTTATTCTATTTTTACTGTCATATTTACTATGGTTTTTGGTTGGCCGGACTCCTGTGCGTCTAAAGCCGAGGTTTACTAAATCACAGCCATTTTTGACGTCTTCTGATTTTTTCGCTACTCTAAAAAAATTTTATGTTCAAACAATTTTCATCTCACCCAAAATCGATTTTTATTAATGTAGATATTAGACCTGTGCTTTGGTGTCGGTTTGTAAATGATCGGCAATCATTCGTAAGTTTTGATACTACTGTGGAAGACTACTCTGGACGCGGATGGCTGAGCACGAAGCAGCAGTGAGGAAGAACGACGCCATCTTCCAAGTCGCGGCACATTTAACTGCACCCTACCACATATTCAAGTTTGACCAAGCAGAATTTTTCGCTAGAAGCGACAACCGCGCGATAACAAGCACAATGAACTCCCCGCTCCATATTAAGTGCTGCGACTTAACTTAGGCAAAATAGTTAAACACGAGGAGAGCGTGCAGACAGCCCTACATCCCGCCTAATTCACTAAAATCTAATTCGCGTGCAAGTCATCGTCTTGCAATTATCCCTGCAGTCAGGTCCTGGGTAAGAGACTTTCGGGGCTTGCTCTTGAGTTACCTTCGCGTTCGGCGTTATCGCAATGTTGCATCAAATGGGACTGCGTATACAACGGTCTTTTCACTCTAATGTTATTGACTTTCGGAGATCGCAGGAAGATGGAAGACTGGATGTTGGATAACTTGCGTTTTCCGCCCTCGCCGCCGTTTCGATGCGCATCTATGCGTCCGATGGTTATCGCAGACTTGGCCCGTACATTTAATTAAACAGAGAGGTAACATGGAAGGGCAAGTGTATGATCAGGGGAAAGGGGTTTTGGCCTTGTGGCCCAGTTATGTAACACGACGCCAAGTCCGTCTGGGATTGAATTTCTATCGCTACATGCCATGTCATTCTAAAGAAGAAAAGGTGGCGAGCCAGCGTCGCTTGCGTTAACTTCTCGCCAGGCCACTACAATTATATTGCAACGGGGTACAGTGAGTAAAAAAATCGATAAAAATCTATCGGAAGAAAACCTGGTCTAGACAATACACGAACTCCGCTAGTTTCGTACCTCTCCAACAGAAACGAAATCTAGTCAGGTGATTGGCACAAAGGGCAAGAAAAATTTATTCAACAGATAGTATCGAGAAGGAACTTAGAAAAATCCAGGACTTGCTTCGAGAAAGCGGATATCCTGACAGGTTCATTGCAAAGAACCTTGCCGAACGACCTGCTGGAAAGAAGACGTTGTTTCTCAAAATCCCTTTCCAAGGAGACGCAGAAAGTGAACTCATCAGAAAACGTCTTGGCCAAGCTGTCTCGGGAACCTTCCCAACAGCAGGGGTTCGCTTATCGTTCTCTAATAACCCGATTTTATGCGAAGAAGGCAAGGATAGGCTGCCACCTCAGACCGCCTCAATGTGCATCTACTCATATGCATGCTGCTGTTGAGCAGGTTATGTTGGTCGTACGAGTCAGCGCCTTTCCAAAAGAATACGAGAGCACCTTCCCGCATGGCTGGCAAAAGGCGGAACTAGTAAAATAGACAGCGCCATCCATGCGCATGCAGTGGATTCAGGGCATCGTGTGGACCCCGCTAGAGCATTCATAAGGTCTACTCGAGCTATCCTAAACTACTGGGCCAGCGCCTGTTGGCAACAGCAGAAGCGGCCGCCTTTGGGTTATGAAAACCGACCCTATGCGCCCAGAAGAACCTCGTTCAGGCTCCGCGCTTACCGTGTTCAAAGGTTGACTAGTCACATACAACTTTCTATGCCCTTCCGCTTTTACCTAGCTTGTTTTTAAAAAAACTAACTTTTATCGATTTTTTCTTACTTACTGTACCCCGTCCCATTTAACAGTACTGGCCTGATGAGAAGTTATCGAAAGCAACGTTCGCTCGCCAATTTTTCTTCTGAATATAGCAATGTGGATTTTGATAACTCATCCTTAAGAGTCAAGCACTACCCGGAAATATTACTGCATATGTCATGGTTGACTGGCATGACGTGAATCTGGGTTGTAATTTAGGGCTTTCAGTCGTAGTAATCAACTGGACTTGGACTCAGCACTTTCCGGTGCAAATTCAACTGACGGAAGAGGAAAATAATCCGTCAGTAGGACATCCAGGCTCTAATGACTCCATCTCTCCGTCATCTTTAGCACAGACTTTAACCCCTCAGTTCCGGATATCTGTGCACAGTTAACGGTGCAGTGTTCTCGCGCCCTTAAGCACTTTTATGAGGACAAGTCTGGAACCAGCATTTAGCATGACTGCAAATGCCGCGTGTGCAATCGAAAAGTGGATGCTTACGTTTCAGTTCAACTACGGCGGTAGTACATTTAGAGCTCTCCAACATTTGCTTATATATCTTTTGGCAATACATCTGTGGTGCTTTGCTAGTTGTCCTTCTTCGCCCCTCCTCGTTTCCTGAACAAAAATTAAGTTATTTTAGCGCCATTTGATGCCTTTTTCAAGAAACCCGAGGGCGGTGGCCAAAGCTGGGAGCAGCTTTGGTTTTTTATTTTGTTGACAGTACAATAGCCATTGGCGTATGTGACCGAGTAAGCCCCCGGCGGTGAGGAAATTTGTGTGTACAGTGTGAGCAGTGGAGGCAATTACGACGAGTGTATGTTGGTGCCCCGGGCATTGGTTTGCTAGTCTCCGTGCGATGGAATCGCAGGTGGCCGACCAGGTTGATGCGTGAGGTAAAGGTACGGGGGGCAGTGTGGATAAGCTGTGACCGGGTCCAAATTACCGGTTTCGGTTGTGATGACGGTGCGTTATGACTGTCTGCGTCGGTTCTGTGTACAGCGTCCATCGCAGCAGACGTTGAGGCGGTATGATGATGATGATGATGATGATGATGATGATGATGATGATGATGATGATGATGATGATGATGATGATGATGATGTAGGATAGCGACGGGGGATTAGGAGCACCGTAAGGGTTGTTTAACGACATGAAGACGGGACACAGTTGGACGGGTATGCATCATTCGGTGTCTTCTAAGTGCTGCAATTGGTCTTTAAGTGTCAAAAAGATCGCTTTGTGCCTGGAATGTCTGCTGACACTGTGGGTATACTGGGGCGGTTTAGCGTTGGAGTTGCGAGGTTGTGGCAGTTTGGATTTTCGACCTTTGTGTTTGACTTTGGCGTCAGTGACGCGATTGGCTTAGTAGATCGCTGCGCTCGTCCTTCTAAGACGGTCTTCTCCGGTTGAGGTCTTTGCAGTTAGCCAAGTTGATCTGAAGACGTTTCAGGGGGTCTTCAGAGTGTCCTTGTATCGACGAATTTGTCCTCTTTGGCTGCGGGAACTTGTGTCGACATCTCCATAGAAGACTCCTTCAGGTAGCCGCTCATCCTTCATCCACGCGAGATTGCCACTCAAAGGCAATTAAAGGTTTTCCACAATGGCGTGAATGCTGAAGATTCCGATCCGCTTGAGGACCTCAGTGTCCGGGATCCGGTCCTTCCACCTCAGTTCCAAAGCCAGCAAGGGTGGCAGCGGTTGAGCATACACGCCTGCTTCTCGTTCACCGTCCAGGTCTCCGCTCCATACGGCAGCGCTGGCAGTATGACTGCCTCGTAGATTAGGTGGGCTAACGGATGAAATGTCAACCGAAATTCCAAAATGCGTTTTCGTTTCAAAAAAATTAATCAATTAAGGTCTTAAAAATAATCGTCATGCAGCGTAATTCTATAATAATTCTGTTCCCCCAGGATGCCGGCTTTCGAACGAACTTCTTTCCGGCTGCATGCAAAAACTATACTCTGTAAAAAAATTACCACTTTATTTACATGGCTCTTTCTCATTTTTTCGATGCCCTAAGAAACTCAGTTTTATTTCATGGAAAACATGCATAAAATATGCATTCTTTTAAGCATTCGGTAGACAATGACGTCTTCTTCCAATTTTTATACTTGATAGAGAGATATAATTCGGTTTTCGAAAACATTTTCAATTTCCGAATAATTTTGAAGGTCAGCTTACCGTTACTTGCATTCAGGATTTCCAAACCACAAGCGGTATAATTTCCGCTTACGGAAAACCATACATTTCTTTCCGGTAATAAGAGAAAACCATATGGGGTTCATAAAATTTGGCAGTGGATTTGAGCCATATTGTTAACTTCACAAACCACACTGGTAAATGCAAAGACATGATGTTTTATTAACGGCCAGTTCACGGTATCAAATATTCCCACAATTAAGAACTTTTTAGAACTGAATTTTACCCTTCTTGGAGTTCATAATTAAAAGAGGATGTGATTTTTTACCGAATGAGCAAGAGAATGAATATTTTTATGCACATTTTCCATGGAATATAAATGAATGTTTAAGGACATCGAAAATCAATGAGAAAATGCATGCTAAATAAGTAGTCATTTTTGTTGGAGTATCCTTTTTGAACTCAGCCGGCAAGAAGTCCTTCGAAATCCCGCATACAAAGGTAACTCAATTATTGTAGAACTATGCTGCATGCTGATTGGTATTACGAGCCTACTTAATTAATCTTTTCGAAACTAAAGCGCATTTTGGAATTTCGGTTTACGTTTCATGACTTAGCCCACCTACTGTACATCTTCAGCTCGGTGTAAAGGTGGAGACCGTGTCGATTCCAAACGGTGCTCTTAAGGCGATCGAAGGCTTGGCTGGCTTTGGAGATCCGGCGAGCAGTGGGGTGCAGTGTAGGCAGCGTTGGGTGGCGGTTGATGCATGACCACCGTTATCTCTGTGTTGACGACGGTGGCGAAGAGGTCCTACCCTGGCACAGAGGACAGGTTAGGTTCAGCACTTTCAAGCAATAAGCCCCAAAAGCAGTCACTTACGCGCAATTACAAGTCCTGAAATCACCTAGTCAACCAGCCAGTTTCACGCTGATGGGTTGTTTAATGAAATACGCATTTCATAAGTTGCGTCCATATGGGATTTCTGGAAGGATGGCTGTCGAGGTCTCTGACTGCCGTCAAGCCCTTGTTCAAGCGACCGCTTCTTCTTCTTCTTCCTATCAACTAGTGCCTGGAACTCGCATCTTCGCTTGTACGGCCACTTATGTCTTATTAGCCGTCGTCAGCCAGCAATACCCGGCCCTAGGTTCGGATGGGGTTAAACATAAAAAACACTGAATGACCAGGATATCCGGGTTTGAATGCCAGGTCATGCAAACCCAGTGTTTGCTCTGGCTGGCCGACGATGGCTTGGAAGTCAGAAATGGCCATACCAGTCCCTTTTGCCTTTGTGGGTATCCCTTCCCTTAGAATGCAGGCTTCCTGTCAGGTGTCATTCGTCTTTTCCCTCTAATCAGGACCAGCCGTTAAAACACACCCGTTACCCTAACTGGCACAGGTATTCCGGTCGTAGTCAGCAGGAAGTACCTTCATGGAAATCTTCCGAGATTCAAGTTTTTAAATTTTGTGTAGTTACACTGTTCTGTCACTGTGTAGACAGCTATCGTGCATTGCGTTGGTTCCGAAAATGCAAAGTGCTGTTAGGGCTCTTTTTCAGCCCTGACTAGGTGTGCAATACGTGACCTATCTCATGAAACCTGATGATGGAAATTGATGCGAGAATTTCTGGACGTCTTTTACGTTGTGCATTTTGCTTGGTCCTCCATTTCCTCCAATGAAATGAAAGCACATTTTAAAGAGGTGACTTATTAAGGTAGGTTTTTTATTGATCGAAGACATATTCGTTGCTGACTTTCGTTGCGAACAGCCATTTATCTCGAGAATGAAGTTTTGTGTTTGAATAAGTCTTTACATATGACCCAAACGACCTTTTTGTAAAAGAACGCCAAACCACTGACTAATTTGGTAGACGCCTTCAAGAGTTATCTTATTTTAAAGTTTTTACCAGACAGGTAATTCAGAATCTGTATTTATGAACGATCGGGTGAAGCCACTGAAAATCATGAGGGATTCAGCAAAATTTCAGGGCCGATCTGAAGCTCATCGTATGCCAAAACAAACAAAAAGTGTAAATTAATTTAACGGAAGAAGAGTTCTCTCTATAAACACAAAAGGGTATATTTACGATCACGATTGTCAGTTCTATTTAAATTTATCAGGCACCGATCGGCCTGACAGCATGTCGCCTTGTGAAAACTTTTATTCCTACCACGTCCCCATCGGTGAAGTCAATCAAACTCCAGTTTCTCTTGTTGAACGCCATTTCAGTTAACTTAACCGAGTCAAGAATACCATGAATCCCTGGAACATTGCTTTGGAATCTATACTTAGGATGTAGGCTGTTGACAAACCACTACATATGCAATCACACTAATTCGCTAACGATATTTAGATGCAACCTTCACTAAAACACTATTACTAGACGTTATTTTATTTGCACTTTCATATTTACTACGTTTTTGGTATGAAAATACATTCTGTACATCTACAAACGGAGTTTCCTAAATTAGAGCCATTTCTAACGTTTTTGGGATAATGCACTTTTCTAAAAAATTTTGGCATTTCTAAACAACGCAACACCGCATTCAATATTACTTTTACGTTTTTAATTCTTTAAAACTTTGCTTACTTAACATAGCCATTCGATTCATTAAATGGGGTCGGTCTGCGAGTGATTGTCAACCATTCGTAAATTTCGACAACTTTCATGAGTTAGGTCACATACTGTAACTGATGAGATGATAGCTGTGAAAATCCCCATTGAAAAGTCGCTCATCCGATTTGTCTAGTGAAATGCGCCTACTTTGATTAATAAGTACGCATTTTGTTTTTAATTTCGACACGCCTGGAGGAACTGTGAGCACGCAAGTTCCTGCAATGAAAGCCGTATCTACATTTACAATTACGAAGGGGGTACGCGTAAAGTGAGAATTATTTTCCGTAGGCAAGTGGATTGGCAGTGCCGTCCCTTCCCACTGGGTATATTTACCAAACACTCTTGCCTTCCTGTTAACTATGTAGCGATCATGAGGAACTAACGCAGCGGGCAGATAGTATGTTGAAGGGGATTAATGTTGTTAAGGTATAATCATATATAAGGAAAACTCGTTTTAATAATTCTCCTTTTCGGACACCACCTCATAAACCTCACTTTTCCTTAAATAAGAGTCAGGCAACTTGTTTTGCCAGTGATTAAACGCCCCAACTGCAACATTCGTTACAAAGAGGTTAGGGTCTGACGTATGGGTATGTTAAAATCCAAAAGGAGCATAACTGACCTCAGATGGTCGGAGATAGAACATCTACCAACTTGTATTCGTAAATTCTTTAGTGCAGAATAGTGTTTATGATTAGTTACAGTCAGCGACTTACCTCACGAAATGTTAGTCGAAATTCCGAAATGAGTTTCCCATTAGGACAGACTAAGGGGTAAAAATATCCTTTCTTGTTCTAATTCGATAGCTGATCACGTCTTCTTCCAATTTTCTGCCTGAGCAAGCGGTATATTCGGACTTAAAAAGATTATAGTGTTCAAATAATTTTGACTCCGACCTGATGTTGCATTTGCGTTTAGGGTTCGCAATCTACAACCCGCACACTTCGCAGTAATGGTAGCTTGAGCCAAAATGCAAAGTAACCACTACGACTTTCAGGCCCAAGTTCAAATAGGAAGGCGAGAAGTTGCACGCCAGTTGAGGAATACTGCAATTTGTACAAAACAGATGTAAAACAAGTCAGCAGCTGGACGAGGGCACACGTCCAGTGCGCAAGAAGCGTCGTCCTTAGTCTGAGTGACGTGTCATCACGGCGCCTTGAGACAGCCTTGCAGTTGATTGGTTCGCTTGGATGGCTGTGATTGGCTGATAACCAGACTATCATTGGTACGCGCGGACCCAACTGGAGGAGAAGGAGAGATGCAGTAGATGCAGCGCAGGTCTATTGTTACCATAAAAGAAATCACGCACAGGTCACATTCCCTGATCTCAGCCTGCTGCGGAGCACACGATGGACATCATCGGTCGTGACGGTCGACTGTCGTATGTACGCACAGGGCAAGCGCGAGCGACGCAGCGTTACTTGAGGCGCCCGGAATATGGCCACAACATTTACCCGTATTGAGAAGTGTTAGATCCCCAATAGTACGACACCAGTTCAGCGCGGAATAGAAAACAGACAGGATTGCAGCGAATAGCATTACTGTGGCAGTCACTTTGTGTATATCAACCCTCAATCCTTCTGTCCGTAACTTCGTATTTAAGGGTTCTGCTCTTGTCTTATTTGAGTCTTCCTACTGGCCTTACCCTGAGCGCCCGCATGGGCAGATCTGACCAGAGTTCAAACCTTGGTCGTTTTAATTGGCACTCACGTTAGGTGGCATTCTTCCGTCTTTTTGCAGGGTCTGTGCCTCCAAGGTCACGCGCGGACAAGTAAACCCCAACTCCTCTCCAATAAGTCGTTCTGTCGTTCTTTTCGTTTTACCGCAATCCACCTTGTGATAGTCTCCCGCTTTTTATAGTTGACAATTAATTTATATCTTTTCACCATCGGTCCTCCCTCGAACGATGTCCCGCGTATCACCCGACCCCACCCGTTATGAGTTACAAGGACTTTTGAGTTTAAGCTGTCGCCTACCCTCGTCGCTCCCTCGCTTGGCCGCTACAACTCGCGTGTTGTCGGCCTCTGAAGGTAGCGCTTAACTCGGCGGCGGACTAATTGCTGGGTCGCGTACGGTTTGCTGGGCGAGACTGAGCTGTGTGTTTAGCGCTCCTTGTCAGGCATGACTGTCGGACGACAAGAATGATTCGCCATCTTCTGGGCTGTCCTAACAGAAGACACAATATGGTGCTCATAAAGCGGTGTACTGGATATGGACTATGTCGCCTGATTCATGAGGAACACTCACAGTTGGGATTCTGTTTCAATAAACGTTTTACGGTCTTAAAAATTTTATAATTACAACTTTTGCGAAAACCAAAGGATGTCCTTTTTCTAGCATGAAACCTGAAGAAGACGTGATTTACCACCAAATGTGAACGATCAGAAGTATTTTCTGTGTATGTATTTATATGAAATACACTATAATTTATAAAGACATCGAAAATCAACTAGAGATATTCATAGCATTTCGGTAGTTTCACCTGCAAATTTTGGTTTCTGCAGACGACCTAAAAGAACTGCATTCAAAAGCTGGCATCCTAACATGGCTGAAATATCTTGAGATTATGCTGAATGGCAATGAGTATCACAACCCCGATTAAGAGATTCTTATTCATCGCAAAGGCTCTGAAGATGTTCGGTTAAGATTTCATAAAACTGTTCACTGAATAAATCTTTTGAAAGTAATGTTTTAGTTTTCGCTTTATTCTTTCATGAGTGAATTTCGGTCAGAAAAGTGACAGACACTTTTGATTTTCCCGTTTGCCTCCAAAAGAGCGCTTCAGCCCAGTGTCGCGCATCTCTCTTCGGAATGAGGAAATATTGTAGTTGCTGCGCACCACAATCAAGTTAAGCTTGGCAGCACACGTACTGCCTGAACGCCCAGACACGCGTTTAGCCAGTACTTTGCCGCTGCAATACGTAGCTGCGAGGGGTTTAACTCATCATCCGGACCCCTCAGAGTTCCCCGTATGCTTTCCGGTAGATGCATCAGTTTTTGAAAATGCAGCTCTTCCGTTCCCTTGGCAATTAGTCGCGCATATGGAACAAATCAGTCTCTTTGGGACTCACTGATTCAAATAGAAATGGCGTATTAATATTTGGGCAAAAGTCTACCAGCTACAGAGGAATACCTACGTAATATTCATAGATTGCCAACGAAAAGCCAATAGTGCAAGCATATGCAGGATACACGATACGCCATACTTGGCAGCAAATGTGCTAGCTAAAAGCCCAGACATTTTGCAGTTTCCCGATATGAAAAACCCAGTCTTCACATAGGCAGTTGCTCTCAAACATGTGATGAACATTCAATAACTTGTAACTAGTAGGTATTGGTTGATACGGTAAGGTTCGAAAGTTGCCTTCTTCAGTTGAATTTAATGAACACATGCCCACTGGCAGCTAAAGCATGGCTCATAGGTAAACCTAAGCAGAGTTCAGTGAGTATACGTTTTCAATTCAACGGTGTAGTGTGCGTGCATCAGAATTTTATTGGCAGTTTTTAGTGAAATGGGTGTTCCAAGTGCTCTGGAAAAGCAGGCCGTGGTGGGAGGTACTTCTAACATGCGAAGGGACAATGCAGACGTGTTGCTGTGGCTAGTAGGGAATAGTCATAGTGTTTGCCTAAACGCCCGATTTCAAGGACAGATACCAAATGCACGACTGTATCACACAGATGTAGAAATAATAACCCAGGAAGCAAGCATGGATCCTCTTTCTGCAGAAAGCTAACAGCTCCAGTCTGCGTTATTGCCTCAGGGATTTCTCACATTTGAGAAAATCCATGACGTTCTAATCCGGTCCATCGTTTAAGTTCGTTTCAGTTCTTTTTATTGAAGAAAGTAGATGTGAGTCTTTGAGTACCCTATTTGCTACGTAAAATTGGGCGCGGTGTACAAAGAAACCGTATGGGCTAAAATAACTCGAACGGGTCCATAATAATATGACAAACTAGGCGTAATTCCCAGGGATTGAGCTCGATCTCTCATTGCTTTGTTCATTTCGGAACATAAATATTTCAAGGTTACTTTTAAAGCTTTCTATCGATACTGACATGGAAACCACCATATGGAGGACATTCCATGGTTTGGCCAATCTGATAGAGAGGGAGGACTTCCGCACATCCAATCTTGCCTAATGAATGCGCAGTTGCAACGGGTGACTTCGGAGGTTGATCATGGTAGTGATTTCAAAAGTCCTCAATGGCCAGGCCGCAGTCCAACCCTTTCACAATGCGGAATACTTACAAAATATCCCCGTGCAGTTGCCTATAACTTAAAGGAAAGAGACTCAGATTTAATACGCTGGTTGAATATGGAGAACAACTCAGACCCCTGGCCAATTGCGTGGTACATCTTTGAACTCTTAAAAGACTCTTTTGATCCTGAAACGTTCAAGGTCTCACGCTCGTACGCCTTATCTCAATTTCGTCCGCACGAATGTTCCAAAGATCCTGCAGACAACGTCCTCGTCAACATCCATAAACAGCCGCTTGATGACGTCCAGCCGCTTTTTGACCCTCGCGGGACACTGGGACATGGTTTTAGGGAGTTCGTCATCAGTATACAGGGGTCCCTTTGATCTGTCACATCGAGGAAGTAGTTTCTTGTGCTGATGAGTCTGGTTGGGTTGCCATCGCGAAGAATGGTGCGCTTGCCTACGTTTAACCGCAGGAACCAACCATATGAACATTTTTCCAACCGATTAACTTTCACCTGTAGTGCATCCTTGTCGACAGAGCCCCTTATAACATCCCACTTTGTTATCCCGTTAGCAAACGTTGCTGCTTCGCAGTTGACATCCATTGCGCAATCCTCCGCGTATATTAGGAACAAAATAGGTCATAGTTCTGAATCATGGTAAACACCACTCCCGACCACACCAAGATCTGATTTCTGATGACCAATGCACACAAACTGGTGCCGATCCGAAAGGACGTTACCTCTGTTTCCTACCCGTCCCAGCTTGTATAACAGTCTCTGGTGTGGTAAAGTGTCGAACACCACATGAAAGTCAATGAAAACGATTTACATAGACTGGACGCAAAATTCTTTTGCAATGATGATACCTCAGTTCCTTTTAGTGAAACAGTTAATTCCTTTGGAAATACGATTTCGAAAATGGCAGATGCTGAGAAAGATGTTCTGGGAGGGAGAGATATAATTCCCTGTCAAAAGAAGAGGAGGCGTTCACCGGGAGAGGTGTATTTGAGGTCTGACTTTTCGGGTAGACCCGCATGTCACCGTGACCTGAATCCCGCCCATCTTCGTCGGCCGCGGTGATAATTGGCGGCCCCGATTGTCCCGCGTCGTGACTGCCCCCCGTCAAGAATGTCCGTAAAACTAGATAAGGGGGAGGAAAATTGACGTGGCGGTTGACAAAACAGTCGGTAGACATCCAGGCTTCTTGCACCTGCCTTGCCGTATGATCATCACCTCGGCCAATAATTTCAACGACGTCAAAGTTGAAGACGTGTCCCATTTGGGCGGCATGGGTTGCTACCTCCGACTTTGGGTCCAACCTTCGCACGGCCAAAAACTCGAGAAACGACTGTTCGGGGAATACAAACCCACGTTTTGGGCGCGCTATGTTAATGATACCTTCGTAATCATCGATCAGGATAAAATTAGTTACTATGAAGAACTATTGAACTCAATCATCCCCGACCTACAGTTCACGATGGAAGAGGAAGTAGAGAGCAAACTCTCATTTTTGGATGTTCTCATCTGCCGCCGACCAGACGGTAAACTGGCGACGTCAGTCTACATAAAACCGACGAACACGCTACAAATGCTCAGTTACAACAGCAACCACCAACTGCGACACAAACGAAGCTGTGTACGCACGCTACAACAACGGGTGGAAACTCATTGCAGCACTCCAGCCGCCAAACGGAACGAGATGAAGCTCCTCCAAGAACCCTTCAGATCCAACGGCCATCCGCGAACATTAATTGAACGGAGCCGAAAGCAACCGAATAGGCGTTGTCCACAGGCTCGACTCAACAATCCGCCGGCAAGTGATGCGGCCAAAAGACCCGATCCCTAAAC
The DNA here is from genome assembly GCA_902702965.1 of Spirometra erinaceieuropaei. Classification (NCBI taxonomy): domain Eukaryota; kingdom Metazoa; phylum Platyhelminthes; class Cestoda; order Diphyllobothriidea; family Diphyllobothriidae; genus Spirometra; species Spirometra erinaceieuropaei. The sequence continues at coordinate 9,017 of CACRXP010001448.1, read as the reverse complement.
ATGAGATGTCGGCTGTTGTCTACCGACTTCAGTGCAGCTGCGGAATGTGTAACTACGTTGGGGAAACCGGCCGACGGCTGCAAACGCGCATGCACGAGCATCAGTTGGCCGTGCGAATGTTGGATCCGAAGTCGGAGGTAGCAACCCATGCCGCCCAAATGGGACACGTCTTCAACTTTGACGTTGTTGAAATTATTGGCCGAGGTGATGATCATACGGCAAGGCAGGTGCAAGAAGCCTGGATGTCTACCGACTGTTTTGTCAACCGCCACGTCAATTTTCCTCCCCCTTATCTAGTTTTATGGACATTCTTGACGGGGGGCAGTCACGACGCGGGACAATCGGGGCCGCCAATTATCACCGCGGCCGACGAAGATGGGCGGGATTCAGGTCACGGTGACATGCGGGTCGGATGCAGCCACACAGGCGGCATTGATGGGCCAGGCATTGAACAAAGTGCGCCATAAAAGGAAAGCTGTGTGCACGACTGCTCAGTCTCTGAAGATGGGTAGACGAAACGACTACCCGAAAAGTCAGACCTCAAATACACCTCTCCCGGTGAACGCCTCCTCTTCCTTTGATATGCCACTCGGGAATCACATTTTAACCTTTTCTCCTCTATTCATAATTCCCTGTGTTTATATTAATGAGAAAATTTTATTGGTGTATGTACTGGGCATTGTGTCATACTGAAATTGACTAAACCAAATAGGTCAAAAAGCTGAGGGAAAGTATGATACACTAGCGATACGAAATTAATGCAGTGGACCTGAGTTCTCAGTCGCGAAAATTTAGGTACTGACCTCTGTAGAATTCTTGCTTTGAAAGGCCAACTTTTTAGCCAAAGGCGTCACTCCAGCACCTCACACTCTGTTACATGCTTCGTCATCCCATTGACAGATTATGAAACAACTTTGAGACAGATTTGTGGACCGGACAAATATGCGCCACCTTAGCAGTAATAGGGCCAAAGATATATCTCAGGGGAAGAATGGAAAGCGCGCGAACGGGGCAGGTGGATTTCGGCGGCTATGACTTGAAGGGTTTTTGAATCCGGTTTTTCGGATTCGATTAGAGTAAGCAGTCGCGTTTTTACGACCTATTCCCAACAGGAAGTTTCTGCAAGGGAGGAAATGAATAGATAAACTACCTTGATGTCCTGTCCTCTTATAGATTTGATAAGTTGTTTATCTCAATCATGTTCTTGCCAGAATTAATTTGGTCCAGATAAGATTTGTGACTGTAGCAGTCTTCAATGCGGTCAGGAAGTACTACGAGCTGATATTCAATTTCCTGCGGTCTCCTCATATTATACTGCCTTGGGCTATTTAGATGTACCGGCGAAGCTAATGAAAACTAGGACTTGTATTTTGTATGACGACAGAAACGGCCAATCCCAGCAGACCGTAAACGGTGAACAATAGTAACCGGTCATGTGACGTCTTAGAATAAAGGGATCACCTAACGCGACCACAGCTACCAGGCCAATATGAGGTAGTTTGCTCGAATAATGGCTACCTTTCTTTCGCAAACAGTCACTGTTCTTGAATGGCGTTGGAGACGCCTCCTTCTTGCAGGGAATAGGATCTTGAAACGCTAAATCGAATTCATGTTGTGCTCCGCGTCCAACAGGCCTTTTTTGACTCAAATTCTCGGTATCGTGTTTGCTGCTCTGGATGTCCACTTCAGTGTGTTCGACTAACCGGCTTGCCAAGTTTCTTCTCATTTACTAATGTAACTTTCGGGACTCCTGCCATACAAAGGGCCTCAACCGAGATACCACATTTATCTTATGTCGGGGGAGGTAACGGTAATGCAGGCACTCGTTCTTCAAGTGGCAATACTGCCGTTGTCTTGGTAAATTTAAGAAGACTAGTTGGCAAGCATATGTTTGCCTTCGAAACATTCTGAATAGATGAATAAATTCTGATCTTCGTGGTTATAAACGAATTGTTTTCCTAGGCCGATATTTGCACGCCAATCGACTCCGTAGACCGTTAGATTTTAATGAAAAAAAAATTTCGCTTAAAGGCAGACTTCAGATAGATTTCTACGCCAAAAAATTTCCAGAGACACAGAAAGTAATTTGATACGTACACTTTCAACGGCAATCTCAGAGACAATAACTGTGGAGTGGTATGTACGCCAATGTAATCCCATTTGGAGTGCAGAAAATGTCGTTCTGCTCGGTCGGGCTTGGACTGAGAATCTGGTCTGGTGTAGGCTGGTTCTCCATGTGCCGGCTCACCAGTCCTGTGCGATGGATTCGCCAGCGGCCGACCAGACCAGTGTGGCAGGTGAAGGGGAGGTCGCAATAAGGACAGGTGTGAGCAGGGTCCACGTCGCTGGGGTTACTGGTGAGGAGGTTGATGTTTGTTGGTGTGTCAGGATTGTGCGCAGTAGTGAAGGGTACAGGAGCCGCCATGGCGGATGCTGAGGCATTGGAGGACACGTAGAAGAATGATGATGATGATGATGATGATGATGATGGTGGTGGTGGTGGTGGTGGTGGTGGTGGTGGTGGTGATGATG
>CACRXP010001447.1:60676-70970 GCA_902702965.1 Spirometra erinaceieuropaei | reverse complement strand
TAAGCCAGAAATGGCCATTCCGGTCTCCCTTGTCTTTGTCGGTATTACCTTTCCATATATATATATATATATATATATATATATATATATATGCATACTTGCATCAGTTTAACAGGGATGCGTTGCGCACCGCGGTGTTTTGGGTGTACTGATAAGTAACATTTAAACCATGCTGCCCAAGCATATTGTCTGCGCCAGATCGAGCGAAATCTTCTATGGGCAATGGGAGCAGTTACCCTGACTGTCATCAGTTGCGAAAATTGGTAACGTTCCTAGAACATGTCGTTTTTCCAGACTCCAGGCTCATGAAGAATTTGTTAAAATGGGAAAAGTGCCCATCGCGATGACGGTCCGCCTACATTCTGCAGAGCATTCACAGCCTTTGGGAGATAATCTGACAAGTACTGCAAATTATCGGAGGGGAGAAAGGTTGGGTTTCTGTGGCAGTCCAAGATTGTCAAAATTCCACCCGAGTGAAAGGGACGATCATTTCCAGCACCCGCGTTTCCAGATGTACGTTTTCGGCTAAGGGCAAAGACGAAAGCTTTGCAGACCAGCCCTCACACGCTCTAATATCGAGGCTGGTCAGACACATCAACCATCAAACGTCTTAATAAGTGTGAATTTGAACTATTTGTTGAAAATATCAGGTAGGCATGATATGCTAGTCGGCCAGTTGCAGGCGGTGAGAACCTCCAACGTCGTGAGTGGAAGTGCAGTGATGCCCTGCGCGCCAACTTGCGTTTAATGAAGTGCAGCGATCCTGCATACATCCCAATTCGATCTTACGGCCTTCCGCGTGTTTCAGTGATACAACTAGAACCAGAAGAACGGAGCTGAGCGGGGGCGCAGTGGCTAACACGGCGAAAAAACTCGTCTACGCGTACTACATCTGATCCGGAACCTGACTCTACACTACTTCGGTTTAATGGGAGGACGTGGGGCGAGGGTGTCATATAGAGCACATCAAGAGGGAAACACCGATTCTACAGTCTGGCCCTGGTTTCACAGGAAGACTGATTGATATGATACCAGTGGCGCAACACTCCGATTCGCCGCGAATTGGAGTGTGGCGGCATTAAAAATGAACGACTACTGATCTAAGATGGCGTGATGTCTTTAACTTTTTTACTACCAATGACACGGTTTACTATGGCGGCTTTGCTAGTCACTTTGTGTGCGAAATCTGTCACGGAATTATAATTAAGAGGTTATTTGTTCCATAGTCCATTCATATTCCTGGATTTCTCCGCGTGAGGTACTGTAGACGTGCAAAGTCATGGAGTGTCAGCCGCAATTGCGAAATCCGTTTTCTAATCAAAAAAGATTACGTCAGTCGATTTGTAGTATTCATTATCGGGCAGCATAATCCCACAATAATTCATTTACTTCAGGATGCCTGTGAAAATCTTTTCGACTGCCTACTAAACCCACGCTGTGAAAATACTACTTCAGTAGCACGAATTTTTATCATTGACTTTCGTTGTCCTTGTAAATGCAAATATATTTCACAGATGACATTCATAAACCAACTCATTATTTTAAACATTTAGAAGGAAATAACGCCTCCTTCTTCCCCAAATTTGTACTCCAAAAAGGGGTTTAATTAGGCTTTTAAGACGTTTACACATGTGATAAGCCATGATAAGCCCGTCCACAAAATATCCCATCTCTGCGTTAACTAATATGGCTTGTAAAGCCTGTGATATAGCTCATATCCACTGCTAAATTTTATTGACCACCATTGGTATCCCCTTAATAACTTGCAGAATATATAAGTTATGCCGCACACGGAAGATGTACGTCGTGTGGCTTGGGAAGCCTGCGGGCACGTGTACCAGCAACTCGGGACCAAAATTAATCGGGAATAGGAAGTTTTTAAAACCGAAATACATCCTTTCTTCGGGTATAAAATTGGGTGAAGACGAAATTTTTGTACCAAGTGAGTAAAAGAGTAGATATTTTTATACATGTTTTCCATGAAATATAATTGAATATTTGAGGGCATCGGAAATCAGTGAGAAAAATTCATGCTATTTAGGTAATTATTTTTTTATAGAGTGTGGTTTTTATATGCGGGCCCAAAAGAAGTTCGTTCAAATGCAGGCATCCCGAGGCAACTGAATTATTACACAATTATGCTGCAAAATGACTAATTTGACAACGCTACTTAAGCAATCTTTTCGTAACGAAAGTGCATTTCAGAATTTCGGTTGACATTTCATGAGTTAGCCCAACTTCTGTATGTGTGCGGTCTCCGCTAACCCTTCCTTTGGGTTGGATATGCTTCCCAATACAGCATACTAGGTATTACACTCCCGTCCGCCCTGTTAATCGGCCCTGCCAGCACCAGCCCCGCCTGCCCCCCTCAATAATGGCGGGGCTAGAGGAGGCCATGAGGGGGCTAGGCGGGGCTGTGGCGGGGCATGCAACGCGATAGCCCCGCCTGGCCCCGCCAGCGAAAAAAAATGCGCAGGGGAGGCTACATCCCCGCCCACTTTTGGCACCACTTTAAAATATCGTCCCGATTGTTAAATATACGAATTAATAACACACACAGATTGTAAACCGGTGGACAAATAAGAGTTTACGCAATGAGGGACTTAAACAAAACCTCAATATATTCATTCAGTGGGCGTAAACGGATGCTTTCTCCATGATTTATAAGCCAATTTTGATAAATTAGCTCCTTTTAATTCCAAAGAAGGTACATTAAGTGGTGCTTTTGAAACATATCTTTCGATGCAAATACGCTTAAAAATGCTTCAATGCAGAGGGGGCTCTGGCCCCACCCAGCCCCTTCCAGCCCCGCCTATGAAGGGGCCATGTGCTGGCAGGGGGCGCATCCTGGTCAGAAAACTTGCCTTACCAAGCCCACTGTTTCCTTCGCTTGCTCGGCCTTCTGCAATGGATGTCGTAGCCTTATAGTGGACGGCACAATGGCGTCCTTTGACCATAAACACTACCGTTCATCCGATGCCTCCCTGCTGTTGTCCTCCTTTGAGAAAACGGCAAAACCTCAGTACTGTATTTCCCCCTGCACAGCCCTAACAACAAACTCTCTCACACCTGCCGATTGGCCAGCCCGCAGACCAGTAAGTTTTACGTTTCAACCCGGCCAATAACGTGAATGCATGACAAGCTAGGTCACTTCGGGTCTTCCTGTTAGTTGCCTTCTGAGTCTAGAGGTCATTTACTAGGCTCCTGTGATGCGTTAAAACAGTTTTTGGCGTAAATGCAATTTTTAATTATCGTGTACTACTTTTCTAGCTGTTTCGCACGATTTAGATGCCCCACCCGTACAATCCCTCTACCACCATTCCCGTAAGACACATAGACGGGGGAGGAAGGCTCCCTCAGTGTTGCGGCATTGTATCCCAGCCTAAAATTGTTTCAGCTGTTGAGTGCAGGCAGATTAAGCTGCCTCTCAATCAGTTAAACCATGCTCAGTTACAGAGGTCGAAAGCTTTCGCCGACCTGTGACTTTTACTCTTATCTTGTCTCGAGGCCAGTTGCAATTAGGTAAACCTCTGACAGATCAGGTGGTCGAATTTCAGCGAGTGGTTAGCGGTGTAAAAAAATTTACACAGTTAGAGAGAAATCTAATGCACAAAATGCGAATTGCAGAATGCGAATTCTAGTCAACAGACACTAACTAGCAAGTCTCAAGAAGGAGATGGCAGCCGATAGTTTTAAAAGAATACGCCTGTATTTAGAGAAATTTAATCAGAAAACTAAAGCTTAAGTAATTTGTGTCAATTTAAAAAACATCTAGAAATAATATCTTCCACTTATCTTCAAATTTGAGACCATGAATATGATTTCGACATGGTTAGCTTAGCATATTTCAATATAGTTAAGGGTAATAACCAATGCCTTCGAATATCCAGTCGAAAGCATTACATACAATATTCAGGTCCAAACAAACATCATATTTGATGTTGTCAGTAAAATATAATTCTTTAAAGGATTATATTATGAAAGTATGTGACCGAAATCCGCATTTATGGAGGATAATGCCTAATACGAAATAATAATCTGTAAAGGCTCCATATGCTTTTCTTAATACCTCCTTTGCAGTATCTATAAAAGTTATCTTAATAACGAAGAGAACACCGATCGCCCGTTCGGTCGCCTTGTCTCGCCAAGAGGAGCGTTTTATGGGTGAGAAAACAGTAATTTCGAGGCCATTTTGTTTAGTTGCATTTGATAGACACCTTTTCGCCAAATGAAAATCTTCATTTCCCCTATAATGCCTCGTTTTAAGCCGTTGCGCGACACACTACTAAGAGTCAAACTTCAACATTTATCTGACCATGCACATAGATGGTTAAGTCCTTCTATATGCACCTGCTCATCAGTTTTTATTTCATCTTCAAATATCATTCTTTTGTACTCCCATCCATTTACGTAGTCATTTATACAAATCAAAAACGGTGTTGGCCCAACCACAGAACCCTGAGTTGCTGCATTCACAACTGGCACTGACATTAGTTTTGAGCTGCCAGTGCACATAGACGGCGATCGGCCGATAAAGAAGTCAAAAAACAATGATCGGAGATCACTGCCCTCCCGTTATTAGATCGGAGTCCAATGACCGAGCATCTGTTGAAATTAGAACTAAAGAACCGCGCATCATACTGTTGTCGCAACTGATCATTATTATTATATAAATGAGGTGCATTGTTCAGTCCGTTCTTTTTTCCACAACTTCAGATCGTCAGAAGACAAACGGACACTCACCTATTTAAAAAATGATAAGCCAAGACACGGTGCGCAGTCCCCATACGCAAACGGGTGCTTAAATCTTACTCTCAACGCTATTTCAAGCAGCCCAGAGTATCCTGCAAGAGAGTCAGACATGTATTTGAGCAGTTTAAAAGTCACATGTAAGACGAAGTTTGAGTATCACTCATTCATAAGGAAGAATGTCCAATTTCCTTCTGGCCTGATTTTAAATTTCATCTACTAATGAGCCCACCCTTAAGGATAATGCCAAGTCATCCATGGACATGAGAAGAGTGGTCATATATGGAGGGAGAATCTGTTGCTGTAAAAGCAACAAAATATACAAAAGCACTTGTCACCTAAATAGGGCATTAACAACTTGCTTAAGTACTCCTTCTAATTTTCGAATTGGACTTTTTACATGTCACCTGCAAAGTTAGCGTTGAAACTCCGGTTGGACAGTCTTTAGCTGTTGTGTCTTACCTATCTGCTGGGAGCCCCACTGCCTAGTCTGCGTTGCAAACGCCTGCAGACTATAAAAGAAACACAAGGGTATATTCAACAATATTTGTTTGAGGGAGAATTCCGGGACTTTACCTACACATAATTGACTAACTGCGACGGTCGTGTTTTACTGAATCCCCTCCAGTTTCCACAAATCGAGCAGTTCGCTCTTACGATGAAAGCCCATCACTCCACAATGAACGAGTAATTCCTACAGACTCGCGCACAAAATTTCAACTTGCCTTAGAGGAAAAGTCGCCTCATCATGTCTATAATCAAACAACAAATTTTAAAACCACTTTCGAAGTATGTGGAACGCTATGCCTAACTCCCGTTAGATTTGCTAAAAATTTAAACCCAAACCAGATAAAGCTCAGTGCGCTTAAGGGAGAAGTCGATATGGAGAACATTGAGCTTGATGAAGACGCTTTCATGGAATTGCTTGAACTCCCGGCCTGGCTACAGATTCGCAGTGCAACTTGTACGCGCCTGTCCATAAAAGTAACGCGAGTTTGCTGCTTTAATTTTTTCAGATCCCCTGGACTCACCTGAAGTCTCAGCCCATCAATGCGGTAATGCACTTTAAATATTGCTTATTTAGGTAGACTCTGGAGTTCGTGACTGCGCAGGTTGAGGTGCTCACAACGCCGCGCACTATCCCTCAACAATCGGCACCAAGCTACCGGTTTGTAGTTATTTTTTAATCATGCTTTTCCAGCACTGCGGGCGGACGATACGGATTTGTTGACAAGGTTATCGATGGCGTTTCATTGAGAATTCACGAACTAAAGATAGATGTTCTTGCAAAAACCTTTGTTTCATCAATTCAAGTACGTTATACTTTGCCTTTTACCATCCCGAGATTTGCGCGTAGAAGAACTTTTGTCCGTTCTTATGCTTAGGGAAACTTCCTTAAAAGCGGTATTTTTACGTTTGTTTGAATATCTGATCGTATACTTCCTATCATTCGTAACTCTTTGGGATAGAATTACAAGCAACACTTAATCAAGTTGCGTCAGTGCTTCTTTGGTGCAGATCAAAAAATGTTTGAGTTAAGATATTCTTATATAATTTTCATACCTGGTGCATGGTGCCGTCATGCATGGATAGTCTTGTCAAACACCTCTTCTTAGAAGTTTTAAATCTTGCGCAAGAATTTACTCACATGTTGTATGGATATCTCAAACAACATACCACGTGTTGTGCCGCGTTACTTATACAGTACTGTAACTGGTCAGCCAAGGGCTTCATTTACGGTTTTTTGTCTTAGGTTTAATTACGTAGGTCGCCCCCAGTAAAGAATTAAATGAAACGAATAATTATTGTTGATTCCTGCAGGACAGAAAATAAATAACTATTTTGGAAGCTCCATGGGGGTTTTCGAAGCTGGCACGCACGCTCGGGGGTGAGGAGGTTAGTCATTGCCCAGGCAAACATCATTTATCGGAACACAAAATGTTGTCTAGTTTGGTCGTTTTTTCGTCCTTGAATCCTGCACGGTACTGTTTCCACGACCTTTTATCCATTGGAAATAAATGTGCAAGTAAATACGAAGTAAATATGTATCACTATGGTGCCGGATTACTAAAAAACCGGTGGACATAGGCGGCTGTAGGGCATTTGAATTCGAGCTAGCCTTCTGCATTTTCGTAAGAATGATTTCCACCAACTATGAATGTAGACAAATCCCAATATTCAGATATTCGGAAGAGGCTCCTGTGTTGAACAGGAAAGGACAGGGACGGAAAGTGGTCAAAGAGGCATAGAAGTCGGCCAGTGACTTTGAGGAAGCGTTCTGAAAAGTGAAAAGCAACCGAAAACGCCGTTGTTGGGCGTCTTAGAAGGAGTCTTACGTTTTTACGTGTTACAGGTCCGCATGTGTAGACTCACATAAGTAGGAAGACAGCAGCGGGGTTTTCTTTCCAGATATATAACATGCCAAAATGTGCCAATCTTCCTTTCCGGCCTGTTCGACGCAAACGAGATCTCCTCGTTTATACCATAGATGAAAATTAGGTCTCAGTAATAAAACAAAGGGAAATGCTGATTGCGTTCCTCACTGGTCTTTCTCTGTCTTTTTAGCTGTCGAACATTGTGATGACAAACAAAAAACCAAATTGGCAGCCGGGCCCATTAAATTTGTCTTTCATTGGCTGTCCTGGTCAAAATGCAATCCTACTTTTCAAGGAAGTGTGCTGGGAAAGTACACGAATCGAAGCCAACGGTCTGACAGAGTATGCAAACATAACGCCCGTAAAGATGATCACGAATGGGGCTTGTTTACGTCTGACTCTTAAGAAGAGCCTTCTGGGTAAGATTGCGTTTTTTTCTATCTGTCGTATTCTGTGGCAAAAGTTGTCGGTAGGGACACTTGAAAATTATTTTAAATTTTGAAAGCAAAACGCTCCCTCGTACAGGCAGGGCGTTGCGTGGTACCGAAACTGGTAATGCAGACCATGTTCTCGTCCGCGCACACGTGACTGTTCTCTCCTCACGTGCGGTGTATATGTCACGTGCAGCACACTTTGTTGTCGCATAACATTGAATATTTAAATTTGTCTACATTCACGAAAACTTGGCCACTCCTTGTAACCCGAATCAAAGAAGAAGAGGGCAATAGAAAATGGTCATTACTGAAGTCCTTACCCCTCTAGGCTGCTAATAAAATTCCAGGATTTACCCGACATCGCTGTACGAAGTGAATCAGCTCAAATGACAGCTCGAGCTGGCTTCTGCAACGGTGGTACTTTTAGCAAGCCTCAGAAAACGACGAAGAAATTAGCTGAAGATCACCACAGAAACTTTTAGGCCAAAATGACAACCCCCCGGGGGCAGGTCCCAAACATCCGTAAAACTCGGCAATTGCCAAATTATCCGTCGGGTTAGTGTCAGGTCCTCTGATCGCGATATGTGTGGCGGCCTGATTGCCGACGACTTGGCCGAAGTCGGACTTTGACATGAATACTTTGAGCACCTTCTCGATTTCGATGACAAATCCGTCATCCCTTTATCTGCTTTGTGGCGTGGTTTTGTTCTTCCGGCCCATGCAATGTCGGATGCCCATCCTTCTCAGGTAGAAATCACCAATTAAATAGTGATGTTGCGCAACAACTGAGCGCTCAAAAAGGACAGTGTTCCCGCTGAAGTGCACAAGCCTTGTGTCGACACTATGGAGTCACGACTCCGTCAACTGATTGAGCGTGCATCAAAATATGGGCTTCTTTCTAGTGACTGAGACTCGGCCACTCCTAGACCTGCCATCGGGGGGGGGGGTAAGACATCGCGAGAAGTGCCGCGGCACAGTCCTGTCAACAGTCCCTCAAAGGTTTTACGTTGTCATTGTCAGATTTCAGAGTATGCGTACCCGAGAACGCTGCGTAACGAATCTGGATTCTGCCATTTGAATATTTACGCTGTCTGTGGCTAGTGACGGAGCCATATGCTGTGTCAGTAAAAATCATCCCATGATTAGGACCCGCCGTCACCCTACCCTGAGCGAACTCTTTCCCGTTGCGATCTCCCCCCAGCTGTTCTATATTTTGTCTGGCCTTCGACAAGGTTGCATTCTGTCGCCCATTTTGTTGAACAACGCCATTTCCTGAATTCTCGCACAAACCTTACGTAGTTTTGACATTGTGGATTCATCTCTAAAATGCCGCCTGACCAACTTAGATCGCACTGCTATCGTCAAGCCACGCAGTCTCGGGTTTACGAGGTTGCTTACTTATTCGTCTTATTCGTCAACACAAATGAAGATGAAAGCGTCTCTGGTCTGACCCGAAGAAGGTACATTGTCCTCTACGCCCATGAGTTCGGCGTTGCTGTATAACTATAAGCGATGAGGTCAGATCGAAGCCTTATTTGACAGTACAGCAAGATCTGCAGGTGGTTCCTGAACCATCAATATTCGTTGATGAGGAATAGAATGGATTGAGCTCTCTAGGTCCGCCCCTACAAATCGTCAAGCAGGCAAAGGTACAGTCGGCGAAATAATCAGGCGGGTCGAATAAGGCATGAGTACGACCGTGCAAAGTAAAATGATGCGTCTGTAAATATCCTGGGCGTAAGGAAGCTCGATGGCCGTAATTTCTGATATGTTCGCCATTCTTACCTGTTCTTAACCACGTTTGCATGACACTGCACGTAAGTCGGTGCTAGGGTAGGCAGTTAAACTGCCCCTTTTTATACTGCACTGTTCCTTCCAGGCCTTCGGGGCCGATAGAGTGACAATCATAGAAGGCGGACAAGAGCTGAGATTCAGATTATTTTTAATCCTATGTATTCAAGACCTGTTGTGGACACGGTAATATCTGACTGCTTCGCATTCGACTCATATCATGGCGCCGATTAGTAACAGCTAAGAGAATTCACTGACGAATTCGCATGACCTCTTAACAAACAAATGCTAGGCGGGTGTGTCGCTGAAGGTGTCATTGATATATTGTCTAAGGACGCACTACGCGTAGTTGTCGTTTCACGCTGTCCATCTGCCTGTATGGATCTCCGTAAGTCGGCCAAAGTTGGAGGGTGATCCAACGCGCCGTAAGGTCATCCACTCCTGATGAATTGCCATTCAAGTGTCTGGATGATGAGCTGGATGGGGAAACCCGGAAGTTCTACTGCACCACTGACTGGGACGCGGTAGAAATAACTACCACAGCGGCGCGCAATATAGAAGCGTTGGACTTCTGACCAACAGGTCGCGGGATCAAGCTCCAGGCTGGGTATGACTGGCTGACGGTGGCTTATAAGCCTGAAATGGCCATTTCAGTTTCCATTGACTTTGTCGAGAATGTTATTCTGCCTTTATTAGCGGCGCTGTGCGGTTGCTGGTTGGGCACAACGAGACGAGTGCGTTCCGCAACACGATCGATGAGCGGCGTATACTATTAATCATTAGACTAACGTCTTTTCTGTCATCAGGCAAAATTTTCTTCTTACCACGTCTGAATCGAAGAGGCAAACGAGTATGCAGAAATCCTATGTCAGATTCTACCTCTAATGACTTACCCGCCCTTCCAGACATAATGGCGACCAGATGTCCCCGTGTGAAGAAAATTTT
>CACRXP010001447.1:41315-60635 GCA_902702965.1 Spirometra erinaceieuropaei | reverse complement strand
CATGCAGGACAAACCACTAGATAATGGATGATGCGTAAACTTCGGCTCTGGCAAACCCACAAGCAGTAAGATGATGATCTTGCTCTTTTGACGACCAGACGTCCTGAACCGCACATACGAGGTAAAGCCACGCCAAATGAATTAATATCCACGAGACTGCCCGTATACGATATCGAACTGACCTCTATCGATTCAGAAACTTGCCTCTGAGCAGCCTACATGCAACGAGCGAAACCCCATCTGCGCAAACACTTAGACCACGTGGTCAACCTCAACCTGGCCTGGTAAAGCTCAGCCCTCTGGTCAGCACAGCCCCTCTGCGTGTCAACTCCCCCACTTTCTCTCCTGAGTTGTGTTTTCAAGTTACCATTTTACTGATTAGTCTGCGTGCAGTAAACGATGACCTTTCTGTTTTGCATTGATTTCTGCTGTGGAAATTCAAATCTCTGTATCTTTCTCATTCGTAATCTCTGTCATGCAGCGACAGTTTGCAGTTCATAAGCGCCGCGGAATTTGTTTATCCCAATAAATTCTGCTGTTTTTGCCCATTTCACATTCATACCAGGGAAATATTGCTTCAAATTTCGCATTTAACTTTCTTTACGCTCGAAGCAAATTCCTAAAAGTCAAACACTGGAATAACCTGCGTGACCTCTAGCACTGTTTTCAAAAAGCCGTAGCCCTAAGTATCCTGGTCCCTTGCTCTGTAAGGTGAATTTTCTCTGTAAACTTACATTTGCTGACTGCTGCTGCTACGTCAGTGAAGCATCCGAGTCTACTAAGACTGAGGCTGAAATGTGCTCATTGAAGACCGCGAAAGTGCGTGGAGGTCATTTCAACACAGATACTGAGACACAGGGTAGACTTCTCCAGTCCTACGATTGCCTGAGGAAAGAAGCGGATACTGCAGAGGACTCATTACTGAGAAAGTTCTTTCTTTTTGGGTGGGTAAGGAATATGGCAAACAGTAAACCCTTTTGTCCGAGATGAAATTCGGATAAAAATAAATCACACCTCCAGTCATTTATGTCCTTCTTTGCAACCTTAACTTCTTATCATCGGATTTGCCTAACCTCGATTTCTCATGAACTGGCAAACAACTTGTGCTTCCATAGTTGTTAGTCCGTACTGAATATCCAGCTTCTTAATAATCAAGAGACGAACTCTCCGGACACTTCTTATTGGTCAGTTTGTTCCGAATTCATCTACTGAGCTACCGTCGCAAACTCAAATTCCTCTTTACCTGATCCGGTCCTCGGCTACATCCGAGGTGTACCTCACTGGGGACCGAAGCTCACGGGATATACCGAACATTTCAGGGCACCCCAATAAGGTCTATGCCTGCGATGACCAAACCAAAAACACTGTTATTTAACCCGTGCATGTCCAAATAAAATATGCGACACATGTAGAAAGGATTGTAAATGATCAACAGATGTATAAATTATGCCAATTCGTAAAGTCGCCCACGCTCGGGTAACATAAAAGTACGCTTACGTCAAAATTAACAAATTTCAGTAAACATGATAATTGGGGACGGTTACTGCTTAACTACCTCATTGGGCTGTCGAGCAGAACTTGAACCATTTGCCAAGAAGAAGAAGAAGATGGGTACCCTGATGCTGAAGTGAGTTATTAATATACTTATAGGTACTCCATTTGTTTCTCGGATGCATAAGCTTCTTCGCTGTGCGAGCTCCCTTTGAAGATGCCTAGCCTGCATGAAAATCGCATGGCACATTCCCACTTAATTTCCCCTTTGGTTTTGCAATTATGCTGAGGCGGCTTTTTTGCCAGAGTGCCACTCCAGCTAACTTAAAAAGGATTTAAGAGTTAAATGTCTGCTACTTCTGAATTAAAATCTTGCGTCCTTCGGCCCACTTTTGGTCTGCCTAACATTTCACTGTTTCTCGGACAGGGGACATCAAAAGCGCCTTTGTCTTAGGGAGGCAGATGATCGTGTGCTTAATTATCGTCGAGCTTTGAAGCACTACTTTTCATCCGAGAGTTTTCCGATAACCTTCGCACTACTCTGGTGCAGTGATTTTTCATTCAACTTTACGCTATTCGTTGCAACTTACCGGCTTATGACCACATACTACCCACATATCCGCAATTTCCTGCTCCCTCCGAAGAGAAACACAAAGTAAAAATGTGATAAGGCAAGCAACCAAGACTGTCTCGATAAGCGTAATGGAGGGTTTATTTGATATTACAGGGAATGCAAGATGAATGAACATAAATATTGTTGTAGATAATCTTCATTGCGCTAGTTATTATCATGCATCAGTGCTGAATAAACTAGCTATCAAACAGGCCATTGCCAATTATCTAGAACAATCCCGGATTTTTACTTTCTATCGGTGTTTATATCTGATTTTTGGATTTTTCGTGAGTATGAAACACTTAAGCCCAACTCTACTCACTCTTCAAATCTGAAACTAGAGGCGCCTTTTCGCGTGAGCATCAGAGAGCTGTTTTTCTATCTGCTGTACGTAACCAGAGAAGCAGCTATGGAGATGAATTGACAGCTACGCGGTTAGGCGTCGATGATCGGAAGACAATATGTTGTGCCTGCCGCCAATTTTGCATGTTCTGAAGGAATCGAAAAGCTTTGCGATTGCTACGGGCTGTATTGTTGGTACAAAACCTAGTTTTTCTATATAGTTCCGTACCAATGAAAACAGTTGTAGGTCATTTCGGCATTGCTACAGTTACCACACTGCTACGTCGAATGAGGCTGCATCACTGTCGCAACGCGGTGTTCCAAAGTCGCCGTACGAGTAACGTCAACTATGATTGCGATACACAAAACGTTCGTAAATGTGGATTCGAGCGCCTTCAGTAAGATATATGGACCATTTGTGCAGCCGCAACTGGAATACGCCGTACAGGAATGGCGGCCGTGGCTTCGGGAAGATGTGGGCATTCTTGAAGACGTACAATCACGTGCCGCAAATGTTGCTCCTGAATTCAAAAATTTGATGGACGAGCAGCGTTTAGCCGCCTCAAACCTCTTCCCCCTCAATTGCAGACAGGACAGATATGACGTTGTAATAATGTTTCAGTTGTTAGCGTGAGTCGATCTTGATGGGGATCGAGAAAATCTTCTCGAAATGACCGAAGACGATTCTCAGACGTGAATGCAGTGAATGCTTTGCCCACCATTGTGTCGCAAATTCTCCACCTTTTTACCACTTCTGTTTCACTATTAGTCATGCATATTTAGCAAACTAAATGGAGTTTTCAGGGGTTTCTATCATTTACTCCAAATACACGAATGATTGGTTGGTTGTTAGTGTGATCGTTTAGCCAGCGCGCTCTGCAAGTGCTGCAGTTTTTCACATGCCGTTCGCAGTCGCGATGGACCGCGGCCGCTTACACGATTCTAGCCGCATGGGCAGCCGACTGTATTTAATCATACAGTAGGTGGGCTAACTCATGAAATGTCAACCGACATTCCGAAAGGCGTTTTTGTTTCGAAAATACTAATTTAGTAGGTTTGTAAAACTAATCATCATGCAGCATAAATCTATAATAATTCAGTTACTTCAGGATGGCGGCTGCCGGATGAACTTCTTTCCGGCTGCATGCAAAACCTACTCACCGTGAGAAATAACTACTTCAGTAGCATGCATTTTTCTCAATGATTTTAAATGCCCTTAAAAATTCAATTATATTCCATGGAAAACATGCATAACAATATTCATTCTTTTTACTCATTCGGTAGAAAATGACGTCTTCTTCCAATCTTATACTCGAAGGAATGGTAGTATTCGGTTTCCAAAAACTTTTCTAATTCCCGAATAATTTTGAACCTGACCTGCTTTCACATTTGCATTCAGGGTTTCCAAATCACAAGCCGTGTACTTCTCACATACGGAAAACTGTACATTTCTCTACGGTATTAAGAGGAGACCATGTGGGGTTCATAAAATTTGGCAGTGGATTTGGGCCATATTGTTAGCTTTACAAGCCACATTGCTGAAAGCAGAGACATGACGTTTTATGAATGGCCATTTCACGGTATTAAAAAATCTCACAATCAGGAACTTTTTAAAACTAAATGCAAGTGTGACGGCAGAGCGGGTTCAAAATTATTCGGG
The DNA here is from genome assembly GCA_902702965.1 of Spirometra erinaceieuropaei. NCBI lineage: Eukaryota > Metazoa > Platyhelminthes > Cestoda > Diphyllobothriidea > Diphyllobothriidae > Spirometra > Spirometra erinaceieuropaei. Next base: position 56,529 of record CACRXP010001447.1, on the reverse strand, counting down.
AATTAGAAAAGGTTTTGGAAACCGAATACTACCATTCCTTCGAGTATAAGATTGGAAGAAGACGTCATTTTCTACCGAATGAGTAAAAAGAATGAATATTGTTATGCATGTTTTCCATGGAATATAATTGAATTTTTAAGGGCATTGAAATTCATTGAGAAAAATGCATGCTACTGAAGTAGTTATTTCTCACGGTGAGTAGGTTTTGCATGCAGCCGGAAAGAAGTTCATCCGGCAGCCGCCATCCTGAAGTAACTGGATTATTATAGATTTATGCTGCATGATGATTAGTTTTACAAACCTACTAAATTAGTATTTTCGAAACAAAAACGCCTTTCGGAATTTCGGTTGACATTTCAGGAGTTAGCCCACCTACCGTACATTTATGCATCAGCTACTCATAATCGTCCTTGGCTCCCGGGTGATGCCCACATACGTCTGCCGCCCACGAACCAACCGACCAACGGGCTTTGTTTGTTTCGTTTGCGAACTGCTTCCCTGACGTAGAAAGCATGGTCGGTGTCTGCTACTGTCCCCTGACCTCTGCTACTAAATATGACTTCGTTTTAATACGAGAGTTCGACGTAGGTAATCTATCCTATGCAGCAACCAATCCTTCACGCTTCTCCGTCTGCCTACTTATCTTTTTCTTTTCCCTGCGAATTACCTATTCTAAACTTGTTAGCAAATTAAGGACAGGCCATTTGGCCCATAGCAATCTCGTGGTTGACAAGGCCAGCCAGGCAGTTTTTAAGTATGTAGTTTTGAAAAGTGTTGCAAAGTACATGAAAAGGAAATTGTTGCAATGGGTTAAAAATCAAATACACAGGTTAGCTTGAAGAGGTGGTATTCCAGAAGTGGCGTTTTGTTCCAACCATCTCAAAAGGCTGTCGGTAAGACCGACTGCAGTCAGAGGAATCCACTGCTATAAGCGAAAGAAAGCTCAACCAACCAGACTGCATGTTATGATAATTACGCGTTGACACATCAGACTTTTAGAGTCGATAAAACGTTTGGCTTTCCCAAAATAACCTGCTTGTTCACATGCTGTTTTGCCTGACTTGCGCGGACTAAAAAAATTAGTTTTTAGTGTAGCATGTTTTGTTTGGCAAAACTCTCAAGGTTGAATGACACTTCTCTCACTGAAGTACACAAATTGATGCACAAACTTAGTCCAAGCTAGCCGCTAACATAGATAATAGCCTGAATATAAAGTAACTGAGAATTCCGCTAAAATTATTATCCATTTGCCTGATAAGCTTACTTACGTTTACATACGCTGCATAAAAAAATAATTTCCGGATGGGGCTAGGCGGATAAGAGAAATGCGCCTTAGCGTGCCTTAAATTGACCATCTCGATTTCCATCAGCACATTTCATGAGTTAGGGTGTAGACTGTATCAAAGGTTTGAATGCATGTGTCAGAGATGCATACTGGTGCCGTCAAAAAGATGGAGTAAAGGGTGGTTGTAAAGCATCCAATACACCGTTGGGCCAGAATAGGTCTCATAGTAAGTAAAGAACCAGGTGACTTGATGGGACACTGGTGCACTTGGAAAGGTAGTGTCTACACTTTGACTTACGGACACTTACAGATAATCAGTATTTGTTCTTTTTAGTGGTTTTAGACTAGTTGAACACTTCGGGAGTCCACAAGTTCACTCTAACCATTTGTCCGTTTACGGAATGTCTACATCCGTCAGTGAGTTAAGAGAAAACAAAGTAGTGAATAGCGTGATTTCGAGAAGGCTAAGATGCATGAGGTTGAGTAAGCAAACGTCATCGACGCCTAGATGTAAAGCCTGGAACTCAAATATTCAGAGTTAGAAGGCAGAACTGGCAGGATTTCAGACCCCGTAGTCTTTGGAATGAGCCACTCGATATAGATGAGCAGCAACTGTCTACCAAAGAATAAGCCCAGATGACTAGTGTTGAGCAGAAAGCACCTCCTCTACAGGTTAACAAATCAAACAAACTGCTACAAATTATGGTTTGAAACATGTAGGTGAAGTATATTTGCCCTCTTAGGTTTGCACAGAGTGATCGACAAATTAACTCCCGTAAATTTTATACTTACACGGTTTGTTTGTAGAAGTCAGGACCAGTTAAGCCAGACCCACCGTCTTGCATGAAATCTCCCACACCTTGGCACCCAATTTATCGTCTTTGGCCTTGGGATTTGTCGACGCCAGAGCACAGTCTGCATAATACCCTCCATTCTCTAACTCGGGCGCCAGGACGGTGTATAGGGTTGTCTGGGCACCTTCCCATTCGTTTTTCATGAAGGGGCGGCTCAGGGCACGAAATACAACCGTAAAGAAAAGACAAGTTTTAGGAGACGGTTTAACAGAAAACAGGAAACGAGCCCTCGATAGCTGGAAAAGTCACTATATTTTTCTGGACTTCCGAAACTCTGCGGGAAAAAAAGATGTAAAAATATGTAAATACGTTGGTGCCTTTGGTAATTTCGCACAGCACGTCGATTCTTGTGTCGTTGCTTTTAACCTCTTCGTCTGCGACCAACCGTGGCGATATCAACGGAGAACGGTGGCTTGAACAGAGGATTGTGGCCACTCCATCGCAGTTGTGTCTGCCTCAGCATGACGTGAATACTTATGACACCAATTCTTACCCGGACCTCCGTGTCAGTGATCCTGTCTTGCCACTTCAGCTTTAGTATTCTGTAAAGGCTGCTGAGGTAAAAGTGATTCAATTTCTTTCCCTGGTTTTTGTGGAATGTCCTTGCCTCTACCCGTACAAGAGCGAGTGTTTTCGGGATGGCGGTTCGACAAATCTGCAATTTCGTGTTCAAGCGCAAACCTCGCCGGTTCCAAACTTAGTGCTGTACCCGACCGAAGGCCTACTTGGCATTAGTGATGCAAAGGAGAATTTCATTGCCGATATTGATGCTTCTTGAAATTGCACCTCTAGTCATGCAAATCAGTTCACAGATGGGAGGCGAGACTCGTTAACGCTAATCTTGTGCACTGGTTGATACACGACCGCTGCCATCTCCGTCTTCGTGGTCAGTCTGAAGTTAGAGCAGTCGAAGTTGAGAAGGCTCCCTCTCAGTTGCAGGCATACTTCCGTCAAGGCGCTAAGCGCGCAGTCACACGCGAACAGAAGAGCATGAGCACTGATCGTGCAGACTCACGTGGTTGCCTGCATACTTCGGATGTCGAGAAACTGTTCGGCCGTTTATTAGGCAATGTTGATTTCTGCCCATCCCTCACGTTAGGCGCCCATCAGCATGCGGAAAATATCAAGCTAACGACGAGGGGGGGAGGGGGGGGTACCAGTACACAATCCTGCTCCAACCCGTTTGTCACCATGAATGCTTCAGAGACCGATCCATCTTTCGTAATATGTGCCACCATTTTCGTGAATCGATCCGGACACTCGAATTTCAGCATGATTTTCTGAAGTTCACTGGGACTGTCTACGTCGAAGCTCTGACAAATTCCTTAAGATGGCACAGAGGCCAATCCACACTTTTGATACTTTCTTGCAGTTGACCAGCCGCGAGGATCATTTCGGCGTTTCCGCGGTTCCCTTGAAATGCACGTTGGCATTCAGGGGGGATTCCTTACTCCAGGCAAAGGTTTAGGCAATTGTGTAGGACGCAGAATCTTCATCAGAAACTAATAATTTTCCCATCTTTCCTATAACTACTTTAGGAAATTGTTTTCGGACAGTTGTCCCTTTGTACAGCTGTACAAACCTTATCTACTTTTGGTTGGACAAATGAACACCGGCCAAAATTTTCATGTTTGGTACCCAACAAAATGACATATTTCCCTTTTTGTTGTTTGGTCTTAGATTAGCAGCGAGTCGACAAAGTCTGTGACAGTCTTAATTGTGGCCCCAATATGCAAGCGATGTTAACTGATACAGTCGCATATCAGTTAAAGCTAAACCGTTGACGATAGTCTAAAAGTTATAGCTGGCAGTGAAGGTTAATCACGGGCAAAATGTCGAGTGTGGGGATGTACAGACTGTAAATTTCAAAGGAATGGTAATTCCATTAGAAAAATGGTTGGTTTCGTGAGAAACCAAGAAGGGTGGTATGTTTCACAGAGGTAGTTACCTCTCTAGACAACGGCACATTTCGGCACCGATTTCATGTTCCCCCTTCATGGTATTCATTCCACCTGAGTTTAAAATACGGTCCGTCTGCTATTTGCGAATATATATGACTTCAGATGCGCTTTAAATATCCTGTTCTCGAAGTTTGCCTAAGGGGAAGTATAAACTTTTGTTCCTAAGTCATGGACTTGATTTCCGTTTAAGCCTTTATTGTTGATGCTGTTGGTATTGGTTTGTCCCATTGCTTTGAATCTATTGTAACTGCACTAATGTCTATCGCTTTGTTGCTCAGTAATCACTTCCTATTGTCTTCTACACCATACCTTTCCCCGTGATGAGGTGATGACTGGCAGAGACTTTTACCTCAGAAGGACACTTCTAGTGGTATGCCTCTATCAAAGCCACCGTATCCGCTCACATTTCCTTCTTTTGCGTGTAGTATCGCTTTCTGGGGTGTAGGGGGTGTCAGCGGTGGGTTCGCGTGATTCTTGTAGTGGTCGCTCACTTGCTTGCAGGTGAGACTACGCCTAGCGTCCATTTGCTAGCACCCAACTCTCACCTGTGGCTCCACGTAGCTGGACTCTGCTCAGCGGCCACACCCCGGGCAACCGTCTCGACCGGCGGGCTAAACCTGGTGAGGGGGCCCTGTGCGCTGTGCCGTGTGGACATGGTTTGCGGATTCCGCTGGATGGAAGGTCGGATGGTACCTTGCGTCGGCACCGTCGTGACGTGGTTCGTCTCTGCACGCCGCTGGACAGCTAGTGACGGGATGGATCTCCACATCGTGATCGCCTTGACGCGCCCACCTACGCCGTCGGAGACCGCGGCTTACGGCGAATTCGAGTCGCTCTCCACCACAACCCGAAGTCGTGGTCCCATAGTGGAGTTCGGCCGTGCCACAAAGGCACATGGCAGCCCTATTCAGGGATGGCACTGCCAGCCCCCACGAGGGGAAGGGCCTAGAAAAGGTGGCCTAAACATTGCTGGGTACTACGCCGTCTCTAGGCTAGCCAGGGCCACAGACGTCTAAACATGGTCGAAACAATCAAAATCGAAACAACAACAACAATACCTATAACAACAACAACAATACTCGCTCATCTCTTCATCCTACCTATTCCTTCCCTTCCTCTGCCTATTCTTCTCCTTCGCCATCTTCATCTCCACCTCCTTCCCGTCGCCCCACTCATTGTCACCAGACTGGCAGGGTGAGTCCGCTCACTCTGGCAGCCTGGAATGTTCGTTCCCTTTTAGACAATCCGAGGAGCAACCGACCGGAACGGAGGACGGCGCTAGTGGCACGAGAACTGGCGCGCTACAAGGTGGACATCGCCGCACTCAGCGAGACCCGATTCTCCGAACAAGGCCAACTGGAGGAGGTGGGAGCCGGTTACAACTTCTACTGGAGTGGTCGACCCAGGGCAGAGCGACGAGACGTGGGTGGCGCCTTCGCTATCCGGAACGACATCGTAAGACGACTGCCCAGTCTGCCGCAGGGCATCAACGATCGCCTGATGAGCCTCCGTCTGCCTCTCCGGGGTGGGGGCAAATTCGCCACCATCATCAGCGCCTACGCTCCGACGATGACCAACCCCGACGCCGTCAGAGACAATTTCTACGAGGACCTGCACGCCCTCTTGACGACAAGTTGATTGTCCTTGGCGACTTCAACGCCCGCGTCGGCACAGACCATACTGCCTGGAGAGGAGTGCTGCGTCCCCACGGTCTCCGCGGCTCAAACGACAATGGTCTGCTGCTCCTCCGCACCTGCGCAGAACACCGCCTTATCCTGACGAACACGTTCTTCTGTCTACCGGAGCGAGAGAAGGCCACTTGGAGGCATCCTCGGTTGCGTCAGTAGCACCTGCTGGACTATGTCCTCATCCGAAGGCGTGACCAGCAGGACGTGCTGGTGACGAAGGCGATCGCGGTTGCTGACGGGTGGACCGACCATCGCCTCGTCATCTCGAAGATGCGTATTCGCCTTCAGTGTTGCAGGAGACCACAAGGTAAGCGACCCCCAGGTCAGCTGAATGTTGCCTTGTTGTCTCTGCCCGCTCACCATCTTCATTTCAGCAATGAGCTAGCTCAACGGCTAGACAACCTTCCTATCGCTGCCGACGCCGCCGCTGCCGAGAACGCCTCCGTGGAGAACCGCTGGTGTCAACTGCGAGACACGGTCCAGTCGACGGCGCTCGCCGTCCTCGGTCGCGCTCCCCGCCAACACCAGGACTGGTTCGACGACAACGACGCCGCCATCAGAAATCTGCTTGCTGAGAAGAACCGCCTACACAAAGCCTACGTAGATCACCCCACTGACGACAACAAAGTTGCTTTATACCGCAGTCGCCGCCAGCTCCAACAGCGACTGCGCGAGATGCAGGATGCCTGGACTGCTCGTAAAGCTGAGGAGATCCAAGGCTACGCGGACCGCAACGAATGGAAGAACTTCTTCTCTGCGATCAAAGCTGTCTACGGTTTGCCGACAAAGGGCACTGCTCCTCTCCTCAGCGCCGATGGTAGTACTCTCCTGACTGAGAAGACACAAATCCTGCCGCGATGGACCGAGCATTTTCGAGGCGTCCTCAACCGCCCTTCCGCCATCTCCGACGCCGCCATCGCGCGTTTTCTGCAAGTGGAGACCAACGCGGACCTCGACCTCCCGCCATCTCTTCAGGAAACCATCAGGGCCGTGCAGCAGCTCTCTAGCGGGAAAGCACCCGGAGCGGACGCGATCCCTTCTGAGGTCTACAAGCACGGAGGTCCCCAACTCATGGATCACCTGACTGCGCTCTTCCAGGAGATGTGGCGTCAAGGCGAAGTCCCGCAAGACTCCAAAGACGCAACAATCGTGCACCTATACAAGCGAAAAGGGAATCGCCAAATCTGCGACAATCACCGCGGCATCTCCCTGCTGAACATCGCCGGGAAGATCTTCGCTCGCATCCTTCCCAACCGCCTCAATAACCATCTCGAACAGGGTCTACTGCCGGAAAGCCAATGCGGCTTCCGTCGTCATCGTGGGACCACGGATATGATATTCGCCTCCCGTCAACTTCAGGAGAAGTGTCAGGAGATGCGGACCCACCTGTACTCTACCTTCGTGGACCTGACCAAAGCCTTCGACACGGTGAATCGTGAAGGACTGTGGAAGATCATGCAGAAATTCGGCTGTCCGGAGCCATTCACTCAGATGGTGCGTCAGCTGCACGACGGTATGATGGCGCGAGTCACGGACAACGGAGCTGTCTCAGAGGCATTCGCAGTGACCAACGGAGTGAAGCAGGGCTGAGTACTGGCGCCTACCCTCTTCAGTCTTATGTTCTCTGCCATGCTGATGGACGCCTACCGCGACGAACGCCCCGGGATCCGCATCGCCTACAGGACGGACTGTCACCTGCTGAATCAACGGCGGATGCACTTCCAATCGCGCGTATCCACAACCACCGTTCAGGAACTCCTCTTCGCCGACGACTGCGCCCTGAACACCACCTCAGAAGAGGAGATGCAACGGAGCATGGACCTGTTCTCCGCCGTCTGCGAGAACTTCGGTCTGGTCATTAACACGCAGAAGACGGTGGTGATGCATCAACCGCCACCCAATTCAGCCACAGCCTCCAACGCGCCGCAGCAAATCAGCGTGAACGGAACCCAACTGCAGGTGGTGGAGAACTTCCCGTACCTGGGCAGTACTCTACCCCGCCACACCAAGATCGAGGAAGAAGTCGCCAACAGGATCTCGAAAGCCAGCCAAGCCTTCGGTCGTCTCCAAAACACAGTTTGGAATCGTCACAGTCTTCAACTGAACACGAAGCTGAAGATGTGCAAGGCCACCATCCTGCCGACGCTACTGTATGGAGCGGAGACCTGGACGGTGTACACGAGGCAGGCACGCCGTCTGAGCCACTTCCACCTCAGCTGTCTTCGTCGCATCCTGCGGCTGAACTGGCAGGATCGCATCCCCGACACTGATGTGCTGGAACGAACGGAAATGCTCAGCATCTACTCCATGTTGAGACAAATGCAGCTGCGCTGGAGAGGCCACCTGGTGCGCATGGACGACGAGCGACTACCCAAACGGCTCTTCTACGGAGACGTCGCGACAGGTTCTCGTCGTCAAGGAGGCCTAATTCGTCGATACAAGGATACTCTGAAGTCCTCCCTCAAGCTACTGCAAATCAACCCGACCAACTGGGAAGAGCTCGCCCGCGATCGTCCGACATGGAGGAGAACAGTGAAGACGGGCGCTGCTATCCACGAAGCCAGCCGTATCGCCGCCGCCAAAGCGAAACGCGAAGCCCGCAAATCCCAACTGCGCCCAGTCAGCAACGCCGCCGCACACCCGCTTCCAACGTGTCCTCAATGTCAGCGGACATTTCGGGCTCGAATCGGCCTTGTTGGACATCTTCGGATCAACTGTAGCTCTCGAACTGCACCAAACTTCATCCCCCCGCCCGCGTCATCCTCGTCCTCTCTGCCGCCGAATAACTCTGTGAATTCTTCTGCACCACCACTTCCATCCTCCTCCTCCTCATCCTCCTCTTCCTCCTCCTCCACCACCACTGCCCCAACGGCGGCCGCTCAGGCAGCCGTCTCGCACATCTCCGACCGCGACACAACAACCGGCACCACCCCCGCCTCTCCCGACTCCAGCAATGAGAATCAGGACTACACCTGCCCTCACTGCCACCGTACCTTCACCTCACACATCGGCCTGGTCGGTCACTTGCGAATTCATCGCACAGAGACCGGCGAACCAGTGCCTGGAGCACCAACCTACACCCACCGCACTCGCCTCCACTGCCCACACTGCCCTCGCACCTTCACGCATCGCATGGGTCTATTCGACCACATGCGCATCCACGAGAGCCGAATTGACCACAATTCCGACACGCCAACCACGCCCATCATGCCCAGCACCACCCTCGTACCGTCCATATGCGTCACCACCAACGCCTCCTTTGTAGCTGATTCTGACACCGCCGACTTCACATGCCCACACTCTCCACGCACATTCACCTCACGCATCGGCCTGGTCGGTCACTTGCGAATCCATCGCACAGAGACCGGAGAACCAGTGCCTAGAGCACCAACCTACACCCACCAAGCTCGTCTCAACTGCCCACACTGTCCTCGCACTTTCAGGCACCGCATGGGCCTATTCGGCCACATGCGCATCGACGACGACCTGCGGTAGACAACCGCCGTTTACACCACACATCCACACACTCCCTACCCTCCTCCACCATCACCAACACACATCAACACTCACCCACCGCATGCACCCAACTGCCACCTCCCACGCAAGTGGGAAGTCCGCATCCCGACTCGGTCCCCATGTGGCTTCGGCTGCACGGGTGATTTGAGTCCGAGACTATCCCGACACTTCAAGTGTCGTGGATAGGAAGGTTGCTGATTGACGCCCGCTCTCGGTTCACGCAGTTCGTCGCGTTGTCTGTGTGTGCTGTGTGGAGTGGCGGACTGGTGGGCTGGGAACGGGCTGAAGCAGCACCTTCCACGGTCCTCTCACGCAAGTGAGAGACAAGCCGTTCAACCCCCGTTGTGTGAAATCCTGGTGTTGTGTGTATGGGGGGCCAGGTCGTGCCGTGGCGCGCGCAGTCATGGTCAGTCGACCATGACAGCCACCGCGCCCATTCCCCACTCCAGTCTGCTGACCGGCTCGGACAGCGGCTGGGGTGTGGGAGTGGGAAGGGAGAGTGAGGTCGACGACTCAGCGCACTTTCCTCACTATAATCAATCTGACGCGCTTGAAGCTATCACGGTGCGCTAAAAGCCGTGGCTTTGAAGGTTGCCAACTGACGGGGTAACTTGGTCCTCCTCCTTAACTGGAAGCGGTCTGAGAGTCAGGCTGCAATGGCTCCTTTTTAATGTGGCATTTATGGCACTCTCATCACAGTGTGGGATCCGAGCCAGGCGTTGGCGGCAGGCCCAGGTGCGGTTTCGGCCGTGCCAGCCTCCAAATATCTGTTGTTGGTTGAAATCCTGGTTATTGTTGTGTGGACCAGGGGGTGTGGTGGAACGCCAAGGTGAGGATCCGTCCGAGCCATCCACCTGCGGCCTCCCTCGTCTCCGGTCTTTTTGACTCTGTCTTGACACCGGGCTCGGGCGAGGGAGGAGGAGAGAGTGCAGGTAGATGCAGCGCAAGTCTACCGGCACTATAAACCCCTGCGCAAGTCATCGTCCCTGCTCCAACCTGCTGTGGGGCACACGGTGGACATCATCGAAATCGATGGTCGAACTGTCACAGTATCGCTTTCTACGGTCCGTTATCAGAAATGTTAATTTTTTTCGATTTTTCAGTTCATACAACGTGCACCCCACAGAATGCGCCCTATCGACGCTCTTGGCGGAACCCTCTGTATTGGCTATATACTAGTAGCCTGGTCGCATCTCCCTTGCCCCTTCCTGGGCTGGGCTCGAAGCTGACTGTAACCGATCGCATCTCGGTTCTTATCGCCTCGGAACTGGTTTTCTATTCGCCTCTTTGACATGAATGGCCTCATCCGGCATATGAATCCTGCCTTGATGATGCCCGCTTCGAACCTTTTACTCAATACCACATACAGTCCAGTCCTGCCTGATTCTCCTACTTACCCCTCCATTAAATCCGTTATACACTGTCACATGGAAGCCGGTCCTGCCTGCTTTTTATACATTCAGAGGCGAAATTTTTTTCTCCAATAGTGTTAATCCACGCATACTCCTTTTGTTTATATGTAAGAAGTTTTTTTCACTGCTCGGTCGTCATTATTCGTAACATACTACTTATTCAATAACTATAAACTAAGTATTGTGTTAAGTCTGTATACCTGTTCTAAAGTTCTAAAATTAATGTAAAAATTATTCTTACTTGCTATGAACGGACCCCTGCGGGTCTTGAATAAAATTTATTATTATTATTAGACTGCTAGTGAAATTTTGAGTTTCGTCTGCTAGGCTACTTACCATAAAGCCCTTGTAGAGATCCGTCCTCACCACTCCTGGATGAACACTAACGGCAACGATGCCTTCGTCTTTGTGACGTATGGGCAGCTGCCTGGCGTGGATCACATTAGCCAGCTTTGACTGCGCATAGGCCTTCCAGCGTCCGTACTTCTTGCCACGAAGGTTCATGTCGGTGGTGTCAATCTGATCGTTCGCAAAAAGAGGCGACCTTTACTGTCGTACTGACTAGAATGCTAATCATAGTGTTTTATAAAGTTTGCAAGGAGCCTCTGAATAACCGACTCTACAATGAAAACAAAAGACATGAAAATTAACGCTCAAATTCTGGAGAATTGATACGTCAAGGTCAGACGACGTTTGCTGTGAGGTCGAATCGAACCGCGAGCCTTTCCTCCTCCACCACCTTCCATTTCACGCGGTAATCTCTGCGTTTTAACCACTCCAACCGTATCTGCAAGCTTTATGGGCAAATCGATAGTCCCCTCTTCTAGAACCGCAAAACAAGCCTACTTTTTATCTAGACGTTTTTTCAGCCTTACTAAAATGTTTTCGTTTTATTTCCAGCTTAATTTACACACTGCATCAAGTGAACTAGGTGCTGTCAGTTACAGTTTCGTGTGCCTACCCCCTCAGACTTATATCAGGTTGGTGTCTATGAATTCTGAAGAAGAGAATGTCGATTAAATCACACAGCCGACAGAATTGACAGAGAGAGTTCCGGCTTGTGGCTTACCTCAGAAATTAATCGCTAACCTGAAGGAAATCAGTCTGATTTGAACTTTCTAGACTCAGACCAAAAGTTGATATGAATATTTGGGTCGCGCTCCGTCAGCCACAGCGGAATGACCTCGTGATATTCATAAACTGCCAACAGGCACCCAGTGGTATATGCACAGATTAAATGATACAGCATAAGTGAAAGCAGAGGCACTAGCTAAAAGGCAGTGCATGCGCCGTCAAGTATGATGTATCATGTATCCTTTGCAGAAGTAACTCAGAACTCGTGTGCCCGGAACAAATTCGAGATGTCGGCAGTTCGATTCCGTCTCGAAACGAATGTCTCTTGACTGTTATCTCCTTCCTTATCAGAATCTGCATTCCCGAAAAGTTCGATTAAAGGAATCTGCAGACCATTCTCTGTGCCCGACGTATTGCCACTGACGTTTGCCTATTATGCCTAGATTTGCCTCGGACGTCTAACTTTGCATGCTATTCCCACGAGAGGAGCATTGCCTCAACAAAACGATCATGAGTCGCATTTGTGCTACCTCAGAGAATTCTTGGCAAACCTTCCAAGTTATGGTTTTTAGCATATCGTGATAGCTTCAAGCGCTCCAGATTGTTGGTTGTGAGGATAATGCGCTGATTCGTCGCCCGCACTCTCTCTTCCCATTCCCAGGCCCCAGTTACTGTCGGGGCTGGTCAGTTGACAGGTGTGGGGAATGGGCGCAGTAGCTGACATAGTCTAATGACCTTGTCTGCGCGTGCCACATGCACGACCTCGCTCTAAAACACAAACACCAGAATTTCGCGCAAAAGGTGGTGGGGGCATGGGTCTTACATGCGCGAGAGTGCCGGAGTTCACGTTGAGAAGAAGCCATTACCGCCTGACTCTTAGTCCACCGGTCGGCCGCTGCACACAAACACACACAAGGCTGACTGTAAATTAACCTATGGACATAGCAACTCACTGTCATCGCAACAGACGGTTGGTGACCTACACTGGATTAGTAGGACTCGGACACTTCTTGATGTCTTCAAAACAGTTGGTAAACGGGATGTGGCGTAATGTACGGTTACACAGGACGCAGCTAACGTACCAGCATGTTGGAGAGAGCAATTAACTCTGTAAGTCTTCGGAGAAGGAGTCTGGATTCACTCCAGCGTGGCCATGTGGGTTCCCACCGTTTACCAGAACATCCAGCAGAGCGGCCTCCTCGGAAAGCCTCCTACTGATATAAAACCTTGGGATTTAATGGAACCCTCGGGAACAAAGTTATTAATGCGCCGCTGTGCGGCTGCTGGTTGGGCTCGAGAGAGAGTCCATAAGGCACAACGGAACGAGTGAGTTCCGTATGAACGATCGGTGAGCGCCCCCTAACAAAGTTATTAATAGTCAGACATCCGAGACAGTCAGGCCTATGGTCTGCGTTTGAAGATTTGAAACCTAATAAGACTCTTGTAGTGTTGTAAGCGTAGCTAGGATTGCTATCGCTCTGGGAAGAAGCCCCAGTGGGTCTGCAGACTTCGCTATTCCAAAGGAGAAAAAATCGCATGAGATTATCAGATTGCCAGCGTTTCAGCAATCTTATCTGGTGTAGCCATTTGAGGTGGAAAGATGGCGGGAATCGCGACTTAACGCAAAGTCGCAATGACACGTTCAAGCGATATATATAACCTACCTCACCGTGTTTGTGGGCGACTGAGGAAAGGCAGATGATGCGAGCTTCAGGTGCCGCTCGTCTGATAGCCGGCATCAGGAGTTCAGTGAGGAGGAAGTGACCGAAGTGGTTCGTGCCAATTTGCAACTCCAGGCCGTCCTCTGTCTCAGCGTAGGGGCAAGCCATGACGCCGGCGTTATTGATGAGGAAGTCGATGCGCGCTTCGCGGGCAACTATTCGTTGCGCGAATGCCTTAATCGACGCGAAGGAAGACATGTCCACTTCTTCGATTAGCAACTAGGGAGAAGACAAGGAGTACAACATGAGGAGAGACGATACTATTCGCGTACGGGGCGGGCTATGTCTAATGGCTATGAGTAATTCAGCAAACACCACCAAACATCTGTGCGCCGTTCACGTCTATTCCCACAATTTTCTCTATTAGTTGGTTTATATTTGTAGTGAAATTGCTCGGACATTTTCTACATATACTAGACGCTACAGTGATGCCAGAAGAAGCATAAAATCCCAACCCACTGCAAGAATAAAAGTCTGGAAGTAAACTCAACATTCTGACAAAGCGACTTGTTTGCAGCTAAACTGACCGACTTGGTTCAGCGTAGCTGATGAGAAATATAGTTCTAATAAAGCAAAATGATCGAGGAGCTAGGTCTCAAACATGCAAATCATTGAAAGTGTTAAAGAAAAAGGAAGCTCCGGAAGTGGCGAAGCAAGTAAATGAGAAATCATGTTGGAGAATAATTAACGGAACGCAATTCCCTACGTCTTGGCGCGCACGCTATGCTTCTTTGCCTAATCACAATTATTTTCTGACAACTAACTGACCTGGATGAATGTGCTATCCAGAGACTCTGGATAATTAACTCGTCTTCATGCGAAACACCGTTTATGTGCAAGGATATCCATCATAAACGGAGACGCGGACAGCTGAAAAGAAGGGGTTATAAGTAACACTGCTGTTTGGAGGAGACCCTACCAGAGAAATTCTGCCTTGCTCGAGTTCTGCTATTAAACCCACGTACCAAGCAGTGAAAATAGACCTGCTTTTCTCAAGAACTTCGCTTCTTCGCTTTAAAAGGTAAGGATGGGCTGTCCTTTCAGACTTCTGCAGTGCGCATCTTCCCCTGACTTTCTCCTGTGACACAGGTTATTTTGGTTGAATGACAAGGTGCCTGTCCAAGCAAATGCGTAAACAGCATCCTGTTTAGTTAAATTGAAGGACTGAAAAGGTCCTATTTAGCGAACATTTGGTTGATAGGAGGCAACGAGTAGACATCAGTCAAGCCCGTCGAATCACCTACAAAGTGTCGACGAGGAACTCCAAATTCCTGCACCACCGGATACATGCGACGGTGCCCATAGGGTTAGCCAACCCAACACTGTGCTCTCAGGAGGCGTTTGTTCAAGCCCCAGGCCAAGGTTGAGCCCCGCATGTTCTTACCTGCGTCCTAATACGCCGCGTTACAACGATGAACCACAAGCACAACCCACTGACACATTAGCCCCTCCCTCTGCCCCTGACCGGACGAGACCGCAACCATTGTCCCTTGTTTGAACATGTCTAGACATCATAAACTCTCCCCCATTACTTTCAGAAATTACTTCATGCTACCCTGATTTATATTACCGTACTGGCCTGATTATGGACAAACAAAAACGTACCTTCACCTTCGCCAACTTTTTGTTCTTCAATGGTTACGTAGGTATCATCGCTGAGCATTCACAGTTTGAGGTCGAATTCATACAAAGTGAGTTTGGGG
>CACRXP010001447.1:24550-41029 GCA_902702965.1 Spirometra erinaceieuropaei | reverse complement strand
GTGTACAGGGTACGGGATACGGCACAAATAAGTAGCTTCGTATAAATGGCTGGGCATATGGCAAGGGAAATGTCGCAGACTGAAGGGTGGCCAATCAACACCAAAGTTGTCTGAACGGGAGTACACGACGTTGGTCGCGCGCATGTGACGTGATGTCTAGACAGTCCGTGCAGCATACTCTGCACCATCCACCTGCGTCCTCCCCGCCTCCGGTCTTCTTAACCCTGTCTTGACACCGGGCTGAGGTGGGGGAGGTGGAGAGAGTGAGGTATCTGCAGCGCAAGTCTGCGCTCACTATAAACTACCTCGCGCGCAAGTCACCTTGCCTGCTCCCCCCAGCAATGGAGCACATGGTGGACGCCGTCGGATGCGACGCTCGAGCATAGATGAAAATTCATAGCAAACATCGCTTCTCAAGCATCCCTTGAATCAGCACACCCTACGCGCACACATAGACACACGCGGACGGGTTGCAGTGCAGGTGAATTGAACAAAGGCGGGGGAACCCTGATGTGCTACACTGAGTCTGCGCAAGTCCCTTGCTGCTGCCACACGTGCGGGTAACAAGTGTAGACGGAGGCTTTCATGATGTCAGTCGCCAGCTGGCGACTCGTTTGGAAAGCCGATTGGGGTAGAGGAGAGGGCGAAATGTGTGGGGCCGATATTGGCGAGGAAGCCGTCCTTGTGGCAAATCAACGCTTTCGTTGCCAAGATAAATCCGATTCACTGGAGTCTATCGAAACGCGCTGACAATCGTTGCGTCGGAGATTGTCAGCTGACGTTATAACTCAGTGCAGTAGCTCACTCTCATTAGGCCTTTATGGAACTCCTACATGGGATCCGCGGCATCCACTCAATGGACGTGTGGGAGAAGGGACCAGGTAATGGGAAACATGCATAGACTGGCTGTTTAGCTTTTCCAGTCATGGCACCCACGCGCACTGGCGCACTGTCGATCATCTTGACTTTGTTTTATTATCGGAGGATGGTGGCTGCGGAAGGGAGAGTTAGGCAACTGCACCTAAGATCTTTGCTTTGAACAAATTCACGCACAAAACACCACTGGACCCATCTAATAGAACAGAGCTGAACCTTGTAGTCCGCATCAGTTGTTCTGTCTGTCTTGTATGACATTGCAACGTCCAAGTTGCAACGTCCAAGTTACATGTCCCGACAGCTTACTGCTAGACCGTTTGGTGTCTGCAGACGTCCCTCGAAATTCGAGATGATTTTTATATATAAAGAAGACGTGACAAATTGAAACCAGTCCTTAAGTCAAATTGTTCAGTCTCGTCTGCTCACTGGAATTAGTTCTACTTCGTCTATGAGCACACCGAATTGGAACAGCTTGGCTAAGGTCCTTAGACAAAACCATAGACGTCCACCTATTCAAACTTCTAAAGATCCAGATAGACAATGCAATGCCCCTTTTGAAGACAACATAGATGACGTCGGCCGTGGCGTCTCGCTCGAGACGGCGGGACTTCTATTGCATTTAAAAGAACAGATTGTTGAGGCATGAATGCGATTGCTTCTGTTTTTATTGCGTCAGTTTAAAGTTGCGAGGACAGTTAGATTTTTCGCAACTCTTTATGCGCCAGGCTCTCAAACCTAGCGTCCAAGGAATGGCACTTACAGCTGTCGGCATTATCTAATTGCCGAGTACTGATCGATTGATTCTTCTTTGCGAACACATGCAAGTAGAACTTTCGCAGACGTCTGTGCCGCAGGTTCAACTAGCTGAATCGCTTGACCTTCAGGAACTGTCAGTAACTCGGTGATTTACTGTCTTAGCGCGAGCGTTTTGGTTTGTTTTCCTCCGAGGGTTCCTCAAGCATTCCACTGAAGGTCTTGAGCTGGGCTTGATACGTTGACGACCCTCCGCTCATGGGGGTGGACCTCATTTTTTGAATGGGATCTCTGGCGAGTGTTTTGGAGTCCCCTCTTCTTCGATGTCTTCCTGTTTCCTCAAGATAGCATCTGAGACTCCATACTAGAAATGGTTTGATCTAGGAAATCCAACACCTGACAGTTTGAGCTTGTCCCACGGCTCCGCCCACGGTTTCTCGAATTGGTTTATTATCTAACACCAAACGGGCCGTCCTGACGACACATCCCGTCCACAATTCATCACAGGGAACTGAGGTCAAGGTCAGGCTGTTTGTTTCAAATTTGAAGACGAACGAGCGATATTATACAAACAGGATTACTTGCTCACCTCATGCAGATCGAATTTCTGTAAAGGCTGCGCAGATTGTGGGTTCATAAGATACCATTTTTTTCTTCCGGAAGTGAAGCTAAGACCTTATCAAATGTTTCTTCTTTCTGTCCTCGAATATTTCGGCCCTTTCTTTGATTTAATAAATGTCTGTGACCACAGTAAGTTCAAAAACGTTCGGAGAATTTCTGCTTGAAGACTCTTCCCCCGTGCTGGATACAGTATTTCTCACACCGAGAGACATCAATTGGTGAACACTAAGTCTATCTGGGTAAGAAGACTTGAAACTGGCCTTTGCTTGCTGTTTCGCATTAACTCTAGCCCGAATCTTTCGTACATTGACGCTCTCACTCCGATAGATCGGTCTTATGTCACGCTCAATTCCCTTATAGTGATTCTGCCACCTCTTTCTTTACATGTAAACGCTCCCTCTTTTTAGCATCCAAATATGCCTTCCTTTGGAATAATCATTCACTAGAACTTAGGTCATCGCCTAAATTACCGGTACCCCAACCGAAATTACGTAAGCACCTACCCTCGGACCGTTTTTTTTCCGAACACTCAACTTCTGGTTCTCTTGGAATTAAATGACAAATAAAACATGTTTTACTTATCCAGATGGAAAAGCTCACTTAGATTTTTGCACCCCCTTGCTTTTAATTTTCTGCTAAGTTCATTGCTACTACTCCTCCCCTACGGCAATAATTTTCGCGGTTTTTAATGTCATCTCCTAATTTCGACTCCGAGCGGTCCGTTGACGACCACGGAGAATACCTCTGCTTTCGACACCTGCTAGTAGTCCAGTCGGTCAGCAAAGAATTGTCATGGTCGCATCTCTCCGCGCTCTGATGACCCTCGCAGCGTTTAGCTCTCCCTCCTCGCATGAACTCCAAGTGAACTGTGACCGATCGCGTTGGGTTCCTCCTGTCTCGCCAACCTGATGGTTCTTCTGCTGTCATCCCAAGAATATTATGTTTTCATCTGCCGCGGATAGTCTCATCCGATTAGGAATTCTACCCGCACGAGTAACGTTACGAACCCTTATGTACTCTCACTTGTAGGGCGATCCTCTCCCACATGCGTACCTAACCTCCTGTGAGTGACAGTTTTTCCTCGGAAATTAGTCAAATCACTTGTATTTTGTATTTTTCAACAAAATTTGAGGTGTACTTCACTGGTCCTCAGCCGTTTTTCACAAGAGGCTGCCTATTTTATACACGCAAACTGAACACTGTGCAGTGTTTTCCTACTCGCTCTAAAGTTAACTCAAAAATATATTTTTACTTACCGTATTATAACTCTTACAGGTGCTAAAAAAACAGTTTTTAGAAAGGCTTGGAAACGCGGTCCTGCTGGGAAATGGGGAAGCCCAGGCGATTCAACTATGGGAACCGTGGTAAAAGGGACTTTGCGGGTGGGGCCGCTGGTAAAACAGCGAAGAATGTGCGTGAACTAAGGAAAAAATAGGTATTATAGGTAGATAGGCTGGTTTGTTTTAGTGGGCATTAAATCTCAGGGCCAGCACCGCGTAATACAAGGATTCGCCGCAGGTAATCAGTACAACCAATTCCACGAGGAACAAGGGTGACTGGCCCGGCAAGGTCACTGGAACTGAACCGTCCAAGAATGTGGCCAATCAGACGTAAGCCGTAGTTATGGGAAGTGGTAGCCGAATGACTCCCTTACCACAAACACAAACGCTAACACTGAACCCTGACCCTAAACCTTAAACCTAAACCCTAACCCAAAACCTTAAATCCTAACTGTAGAACCCGAGCCCTAACGTAATTTTAAATCTTAATCGCAGGAGTCCGCGAAACATGTCAAATCGAAAGTACCCAGGAGTAGCACTGCGCCTGCTGAAATCGATAATAGCACGAAAGTGATAAATGTTGACCACCTACTGAAATCAATGATAGTACGAAAGTGATTATTTTTTGACCAGGCAGAACAGCGTTTCCGAGCCGCAACATTTATTTATTTAGTTAAAAACAGTGTCTTGTGCGTGTAACTCTTCATTTTTCTCGAAGCAGGACTCCCTCACCCGGACCACTTACGTCATTGTATTAAAGAACCGAAGATGTGTGAAAAGAGGTCTTGCCGGGGGACTTCTGTAGAGCTTCGCTCCCTCAACGCGTTCTTGCGCAGAGTCCGGCAGATCATCAAGAGTGTGTTCAGACATCCAGTTTTAACGCCTGAGTTGTGCACCTCCTTCATCATCCTTCTGTAAGAGCCAAATTGTTTCATTGTCTGCCCATTTTATAGGGAATGAAGGAAGGGTGATAATATCCTACCGTGGATTCCGCATTTTGACATACCTTCTGGATTGCCTCTGAGGAGAATTTGATTGCACTGTAGGTCACGGTGTCCGTCGAAACTTCATACCTCCTAGTCAGCCCCCTTCTCCGCACCATCTTTGCGATTGAAGTTAAGAACCCATAGCGATTTTGACCAATGTTCTGTTTCAATTTTTGGATTGTACAAAAGGGAAGGACAAGCCAAGCTCGTGCTGTGATAGTAAAAGGGTAAAATGCTATTTTCCGCGTGCTATGGAAATTGGCTCTACTAAATGACCATCGCAGGTGTTCACTTCAAGATCCACGGGCTCAGGAGTTGCGAAAATGCGCAAGTAAATTAGTTCCCCTCAATCATTGCATACTGTGGGGACAAAAAACAACTACTTGCCAAGTGAACTGCACCTTCGACTCTTCTTCGAACTGGTAGACGGTGGCATATTTTAATATCCAAATATCAGGCGAACAAATTCGGTAATAAGCCGACCAGTTTTTGGTATCATCAGCTTACCACCTTCCCGGAACTCATCTGGGGAACACCGGTAACCAACTGCGCAACAATTATTGGCATAACTGTGTCAGGATTGGTCGACTGATATATTTGCCACAACACCATAGGATGCAAATTTCATCGGCCTGGTAGTAAGCAAGTTCAAAGGCAACTGGACAAAAGGCTGACTTGCGGACGAAGGTACAGTGCCAGAGGTCGAAGGCGGCAGGACCCGTGTTTGTTATGCATGACGCAAACCGCAGGCTCGCTTTATCTGTACAAGTGTCGTCGCTTACCCATTTCATGAGGAAATGAGTTGTTCATGGAAGTGTCGTCGCAAGCGATGAGTGAAAAGACTGTACGCACTTCACTGTAACCCATTTCATGAATTTTTTGGAGTCATGACGGGTAGGTATACTGGAAACGCTTGAAACGAAACCAGAGCAGAAGTGACCTCATGAGGGGAAACAGCCTGTGCGCTCACTTTGAGGAAGCCCAGTATCGCTAGCAGTATAAGCCGAAACCGGACGAAGTCCAAGAGTTCAGCGCACATTCCTAAAACTTCTTTGTATCCTGTACGATAAGAATAACCCCGCGCCAACAGCATCCAAAGGACTGCAATGAGGCCCTAAAGGTAATGTACTGAGCTGTAGTGAGACATCGCATTCCATTCCCACCTTAGGTAGTCTTTGCCCGTGTTATTCAAATGACAAACGTACAAGAGAAATGCCTGTGTTCTACAAAACAGGTCGCCGAATCAGTAGCGAACTGTGACGGTTGGCTGTGTTGGCTGTCTTCCCGCACTTTATATTTAAACTAAATTGAAAACGTACTTTATCCTAGTCCCACTCGTCTTGCCAAGGTCTGCATTATCCGTCACCATCATCAAAGGGTGAGAAAAAAAGGAGGTTTGCAAATGAGGATAAGAGAGCGAATGCCCTAAGGTCACTCTCATAAACGACAGAACGATAAAAGAAACCAGTTGTCCGTTGGATATGTAGACTCAGAGCCAACAGGAGATTGGCAATCGCAAGTCAGTGCTGATGCTCATAATGCAATCGTATAGAAACCCACCCGATCAGTCGACCTATTAGCGCGAAAACAAGGTGCCTGCTCCTGATCTACCTTCGCCTGTCAACTTGCACAAGTAAACTATTTATAGAAACCGACTTTAAGGGCTCAATCGGCAACGTTACATTCCCACCCATATGCACATAGATAGAACATTTATGCACGCGCAGAAATGCGACCATAATCCATCCAAAGCTATCGGAGGTACGAAACGATAGAAGCAAGCGAAAGAGTTGTAAAAAATCGTCGTCTCGAACTCGTGAAAACAATGGAAAGTAGAAAATAAAGGTTAGGTGAAACAAACTAAGACCGAAATTACAATGGCAACGCTGTACACATATGGTCGCGCAAGACGCTGGGTGGGCATCTATCACGGGGATAGCTAAGAGACATGACGTTTAACGCTGACAGAAACGAACAAACGCAACTCAAAATAAGAGTTTATGGAGGGGTGAGGTGGGATTGCGGTCTGAGTACGCTTAGTATCGATGAAATCCTTTGCAACACAACCGGTTACTTAAGAATGAAAGGCAGCTGTGTTGAGCCAAACCCAAGATATGCACTTGGACAGCAGTGAACGGCGTAAGTGAAGCTATGACAGCGAAATATGGGGATTACGGATAAATAAATATATTATTTTATTCAAGGCTCTTGGTGGTCTCATCATAGCAAGTAAAAATAAATTTCCGAGTAAATTTTGGAACAAGCGGATGGATTCTGCACATTATTCAGTTTACGGTTGTAGAATAAACGGTCACATATAACGACGGTCAGCGAGCAGTGAAAAAAACTCCTTGTGAAAAAAACTAAATGAGTGTGAATTGGTTAACTTTTAGAGAGGGAAAAACTGCTGCTCAAGAAAGGGAAATATGCGGGTCGAACAGGGCTGATCTGCATAAGGTATTCTATAAGAGATTCAAAGAGTATATCGTCAAGGCAGAGCTTCCTAAACCGGATGAGGCTATCCCTCTCGAGGTGGCAAGACAAAGGAACCTAGGCGCGATCGGACACGGTCCGCTTATAGAACAGCCGAAAATGGAGCATTAAGCGATAGGGCGGTAACCAGAGCGCAGAAGGGAGAATGCGACACCGAGATCTCTTTGCTAACCGACCAAACTACTAGCCAATGATGAATGCAGAGGATTCGCTCCGCGATCGTCAACAGACCACCTGGGGTCGCACTGAGGAGTTGACACCAAGATCCGAGAAAATCAGCGATCGGGGACGGGGGTTCGAAAGCACGGGGCCAGGGTGGAATTCTGATGAGTGTCGACGATCGGCGAAACTGGGGCGTGCACGCCAACCTAGCGACGCTGATTATTTAAAGGAATTTGACAGAAAGAATATCGCATTCTGTGAGGGGCACGATGAATATAGTACAGGTTTGAAAGTTAAGGCTACATAGAAAGAAATGGCGCGACCCACGTAACACGAACTCATATAATAACCTCGGTAGAAGATATCAAAGTAACCGATCAAGATGGACGTCACACACACATAACCAAAGTGTATATGAGACACAGACGAGGGGTGACGATGGGAACAGATGTCTTGGCATTCATTCGATCCACTGAACAAGCCGTGGGCGCACAGTGTTGGGTTATTGCGTTCAAAAAAACCTGTACAATAAGTTCGCCCCGTCTGAGATCAGAAGACGGAGAACTATGAGAGTCAACTTATTTTGTACACGGACAACATCACTATGAGTTGGCAGATTGTTTGTTGGTCAGGGTAAGACCTACGTTTAAAAGTGCGCAAAAAGCTATGGGCTTCTTGCTCATAGTCGGTTGACCAGCAGGTTGAGTCGGGACGCACGTTTACGAGGCACCGAAGGTCACTGGTAACGCCGACCGAGGCGCGTAAGATGGCGTCTGTTTGTGAGTACAGCGGTAAATCAACTCAGCTGGACAAGTGACGCCTAGATTCAAGCCTTGAAGGGATACCATGCTCTGGTAGCACGTTTGTATATTGGTTTGGTTATCGCGGTCGTCGACAGAGAGCCAGATTCCAAAATGTGGAACTGAAACTACGCCTACAGGGTTTTGGTAATTGACCCTCCGTGTTCGTCAACTGCCCGGCCTGTCTGGGCGTCGGTTCTCAATGTTCATCAGCCATACGTTCATACAGATCGCTGTTTTTGCCGACTTACCCCTTACTTTTCTCTTGTATTAGTCCTCTCCAGTTAACATACATATGACAGAGGGTGGTCCCTAACCGCCTTACTGAGCGTATGGGGCGGCAATCTCGTTTAGCATCTAACATGCGTCTGTTTTCTGTGTCTTCGTTTGTTACTTTTTGAGACTTACCCATTAGACCGCAAGAAATTTCGCGCAACGTAGCCGAATATTCCTAAAACCGTCCTTTAGTGCATCATCCAACTTACGCTTTCCTGTTTGGGTTCCCCTCACTAGCATAGGCTCTGTCAGATTACCCGGTTCAATTTGTCTCATTGGGTTTCCTTTAACTGTTCAGAAAATTTGATCTGCAGCATTGTCTGTGCTTTCCACAGATTTTATGGCAATTTGGCTTCCTTGAGTTCTACCACACTTGTTTTCTGACAAGATCGTCTTAATTAACGCTTCAAGAGGTCCCCCAGGCATACACCTACGGGTTCTTTATCATTTGACCTGCACCTCCGCTTAGGACAACCACCACGGTTTTGTCTCACATGACATTCCTGTTCGTTCACGTAGTCTGAGACTCAAGACATCTGTGCGCATTCCAGGTTTACTCAGCGTCCGCTAGTCGCTACTAATTCAGAAAATATAATGGACTAGTCCATTGAGAAAAATGATTAGCGAGGCGGAAAAACCATACAGAAATTTAAAAATAATCGGATTGATTTTACAGGAGAAAAAAATCCCTCAATAAAAAAGAATTACAGAAAAATGTGGGCAGGACTGGCCTGTATGTAGCGGTATATAACGGATTATAATCGGACGTCGTCAGTGCAGAAACAAATGTCAGCCTCGATTAGCATCGGACATCATCAGGGCAGCAATAAATGTCAGCCTTGAGGTGTAGGTATGCGGGTCAGACAGGACTGGCCTGCATGTGGTATTGTATACGGGATTCAGAACAGACATCGTCTGAGCCGGATTGATGCGCTGGATGAGACTATTCGCGTCCAAGCCGCCAGACGAGAGGAAACCAGACGTGATCGGCCTCACTTCGCTTCGATCCTATCCGAGGAGTGCGGAAGGGTGGCACGACCAAACTACTAGTATATGGCGAATACTGAGTGTTCCGCCGTGAGCGTCGATAGACCGCATGAGGTCGGAATGCGGTAGGTGCCATCAAGAACCTCGACTATCGTCGTTATGGGGGAAAAGTGATAGCAGCGGATTTAGAAACCAATTCAAAACAGGGATTTCTAATGATTTAATTGAGGGTTACTACTTGATCTACCACTAACTCCCAGGAGGACCCTTCTCGAAGTCAAGAATCCGAGTGTTCGGAAATGAGACCGTTAACAGTGCCTTTATGCTTTCCGGTGTAAGATGTTTGCGTAATTTCGATTTGAATACCCGTAACTTAGGTGATAACCTAAGTTCTGGCGGAAGATTATTCCAAAGGAAGACATATTTGGAAGCAAAGAAGAGGCAGCGCTTAGACGTAATGCAAAGAGGCATCGGCGGAATCATCATGGAGGAGTTGCGCGTGGCATAAGACCGATCTCTCGGAGTAAGAGTGTCAATGAGCGGAAGATTGGAGCTAGAGTTGATGTGAAAAGGGAAGCAAAGGCCAGCTTCGAGCCTTCTAACCGACAAAAACTTAGTATTCGCCAGCTGACATCTCTGAGTATAGGAAGTGCCAGGTGCAACTTGAGAGAACAGTTTCCGGGTGAAAACCGTCTGAACATTTTCGATTTAATTACGGTCGCAGTCGTTCATTAAACCAGAGAAACGAGAGCAGTATTCGAGGACTGGAAGAACAAACATTTGATAAAGTCTTAGCTTCGTTTCTGGAAGGAAAACATTATGAGATATGAATCCACATATATGCGCGGCTTTGGCAGAGATTCTATCTGCATGAGGCGATAATGCAAGCTTATTTGTATAACTTAGACCTAGACCCTTTATGGTTAGGCATTCTGAGAGTGGGCTATTCTGAAAAATTATGGGACCAGGAAGTTTGGCAGGACCATGTATGTATATGTATATTGAAGGGTTACAGGCAGAGCCCTTGATGACCCTATTTATGCACAGTGCTTTCGCAGATTCATACTCAAAAATAAAATAAAATTGCAGGCATTTAAAATGTGATTGGGTCACAGTTCAATCGTAATCATAAGGTAGTGCATGGGGTCACTGTAAATTAGTGCGGAAGATTGTATATGACAGATTTTACAAAACTGGCTCTGCATAGTCATGCTGTACAAGCCGATTTCTGTCGAAAACTAGACGAGCAAGTTTTCTTTTAAACACACAAACTGTGTCAGCCGTCACCATCTCGCTTGGAAGCGAGTTCCACGGCCTGACAACCCGCTGGCTGAATGAAAATTTTCGTCGGTCTAAACGCGTGCGCTCATTCCCGACTTTGTATGCATGGCCGCGTAGTTGGTTTGTACGGGCGAACTCAAAGAAATCCTCTGCTCTTAATGAGCAACCCTGGCCGCGCACAATCCGGAACGTCCAGAGTAGACTGCAGTTTATTTGTCTATATGAGAGAGGGAATAGGCCAAGCAAATTCAGCCTCTCCTGATAAGACAAATGCTTTAGACCGTCGACCATCTTTGTCGCTCTGCGTTGCACCTGTTCGAGTAAGTTGATATCCTTCCTCATCCATGGTGAAGCTGCTGGCATTCCATACTCTAGATGAGGTCTTACAAAGACACCAAAGAGTCTTTCGAAGAGTTCGGGAGGAAATATTTTCAATGCACGTCTGATCCAGTGTAGAGTACTAGTTGCCTTCTGGACCATCTTTCTACAGTGTTCTGATGGGGATAGATTTGTGGTCGTCCATACACCCAGATCCCTGTGTCTTTTCACAGTTTCTAACCTCGTCCCGTCAATTTAGTACTGGTGTTTGGGAGAGGCATTGCGGCCGGTGTTCAGGTGCAAAACCACGCATTTGGACACGTTAAACTTCAAAAGCCATCTGTTCGACCAAGCACACAGTTTGTTGATGTTCGACTGCAATTTCTCTGCGTCATCATCGCATTTGACTTCACTCCATATTTTCATGTCATCCGCGAACATGAGAGCCTTGCAATTCACTTCGCTGATGCAGTCATTAACATAAATCAGGAAGAGTACTGGGCCTAAGACAGAACCTTGTGGGACACCATTTTCCACCTTTACCCATTCCGAGGTAGAATTACTAACGACGACTGTTTGTAGTCTGGAGGACAGAAAACTCCTAATCCACTTAAACATTCTCCCTTGAATCCCTTCATCCCAGATCTTTTGTAAAAGAAGCCTGTGTGGGACACTGTCAAAGGACTTCTTGAATTCAAAAAATATGACATCTACTGGAAAATCCTTATCGGTAGCTCGTGTCCATTTCTCGTGCGAGTAAAGAACACTCTTTAAGCAGGAGCGCCCTGGACGAAAGCCGTGTTGGGCATCGCACAATATTTTGTTCTGTTCCAGGTATTTCATCAAGTTTCTTTTGATAATGCGTTCCATTATTTTACACGCGATGCAAGTAAGACTGAAAGGACGATAATTTCCGCAGTCAAGTCTTGAGCCTCCTTTATGGATCGGAGTAATAAGTGCGCACTTCCATTCTTCCGGGAACTCGCCGTCTTCAAATGACTTTTGAAATATTGCGGATAAGGGTTTGCACAGTTCATTAGCAAGTTCACGAAGTGCTAGGGCGTGAATTCTATCTGGGCCAGGCGATTTGGCAGGTTTCAGCCGGAGTAGCTCGGCCCTAACTATGGTAGATGAAAAGAGTGGTTCCTCGGTTAAGGAGGGTAGGGAGGGGATAGGATGGGGAAGGGTACTGGGAGGAGAGGTTGGTTGGCGAATGGATGGATGGGCAAATATAGCACTAGGTTCTCGGGTGAAGACGGACTGAAAGAAGTCGGAAAGGAGGGACGCTTTAACCTGGTCATCAATCTCCACTTTTCCATCTGCAGACCTGAGGGCAGGGATGAGCTCCTGAGTCCTTTTAGTACTTCGTATATAACCATATAGAATTTTCGGATGCTCCAACGAATTTCGGAGTATGTTTAGTTCAAACTTCTTTCGCAGCTTTGAGGCCTCACTTTTACAGACGTTCCGTTGCCGCTTATATTACTGTAAGTGTTTGTCGGAGCCAGTTAGTCTGTAACGCCTCCACAGACGATTCTTTTTTCTGAAAGAGGCCTTCAAGTCCGGGTTTATCCATTTTGGGCGGTTTGTGATTGTCTTCCTTCTGAGAGGACAATTGGAATAAACCATCTCTTTCAGTAAGGAACTGAAAGTCTTCCAGTTAAATAAATAAATAAATTTTTTTATTTAATGCCAGTTTACAGGCATTGTCAAGGGGAGCGATTAAACATAAATCCGACCGGCAGTGGAAAAAACTCCTGATCTTAAGGGATAAAAATATAGTTGATTTTGGTTTTTGTGGTTTGGAGGGCTCAGGAGAAAAAACCGCCGGCGGTGGGAGAATATCGACCGTCAAGAAGGGGGGAGGTTGCACGGTATCGGAGATTATCGGACGTCAAATTCCTTTCATGAAGTTGGGGATAGTCAAAGTAGAGGCGTTGAGGAACAGCTGGTGAGACCGACCATAGTGTTCAGAGACCACAAACGCCATCGCTACGGTACAGTCGATCAGTAGATTCAGCACCCAAAATTTGTGGGAGCTTTTCTGAATGCAAAAATCGAGTAATAGTTCTCTTAAATAAAGGATAATTTTGCAGAGTTTTCACACTCATGGGTAGTTTATTCCAAATAGCAATTGCATTTACAGAAAAGAACCGACGATATTTAACACTACGTGCCAGAGGCAGAAATAAGAAGACCTCACGGTGACTGTTACGTCGTGGGTGGATATGATGTCTTAAAGAGGTGAGTGGTTTAAATGTGTGATTATATAAGAGTTTAAATAGCAAAAATAGTCCCTTTTGTAATCTACGGAACCATAAAGGATTGAGGCCTGTAAGCGGGCAACGTTCTTGGTAAGACAAATGTCGGTGTTCCGGGGTTAAAATTCTCTTGGTAAAAAAGTGTTGAACGGATTCTATTTTCTTCCGCTCAGTAGCACGCATGAGGCTAAATGAAAACGAACAGTATTCCAGACCAGGTCTAACGTACATGTTGAAAAGGCGCATTCTAATGTCCCTAGTTTTAAAATTTCGGAGGATAAACCCGGTCGTTCTACGTGCTTTGGAGACTATTAAGGCACAGTGCTCCGAGAGATTGATACTCTTGGAGTATGATACGCCCAAATCCTTTATAACCCCTGGCACATTTATTGCGTGACCTTCAATACTTAGTTGAGGTTGGCGGTCGTCGCCAACCACCATGACTGAGCACTTATGCCAAGAAAGAGAAAGGCGCCATGTGCGGCACCACTGGGCGAAAGCCTGTAGATCGCTCTTTAGGAGCTCAAGCACGATGTCATGATCTGCCGGCCTATATCGATAAGCAACTTTAAGATCATCGGCATACATGAAAGGCTTACCATTCTGAAATAAATCGGGTACATCATTAACGAAAAGG
This sequence comes from Spirometra erinaceieuropaei, assembly GCA_902702965.1. Classification (NCBI taxonomy): domain Eukaryota; kingdom Metazoa; phylum Platyhelminthes; class Cestoda; order Diphyllobothriidea; family Diphyllobothriidae; genus Spirometra; species Spirometra erinaceieuropaei. The sequence continues at coordinate 27,298 of CACRXP010001447.1, read as the reverse complement.
CAAAATAAAAGCGGGCTTTGTACACTACCCTGGATGACTCCACTCCTCACACGTGTGGGCTTTGAGATGGTATTGGAAATCTTAACTCGTTGTGTGCGAGTGCCCAAATAAGAGGATATAAAATTCAAACGTTTGCCACCTATTCCGAAAGAGGACAATTTCAAGAGGAGAAGAGCATGGTCAACACGATCAAAAGCCTTAGTGAAATCGAAATATACTGTGTAAAGAGCAAAACCATGGTCCCTAGATTGGAGAACATAGTCAAAGAAAGAGAGTTGACAGGTGTCACAAGATCGAGCTTTGAGGAATCCATGCTGAGCAGCACTCAGTAAGTTATTCGCTGTTAAGTTGTCGTTTGTTCGATTATGAAGTTCAGTCTCCCATGATATAGCTGCAGCTTCCCTCCTCATGAGAGAATAGTCCCCTTTCCAAATGTTTCTCTCTCACCTCTCGGGTTGGACGGGTTTGGAAAACAGTGAGTACTCGAAGTAGAGCGTGATGTGGTCGCTTGACCCTAATGGCTGTCGGTCCTGCAGGTCTAACACGTTTTCCTCCTCTCGGGTAAAAATAAGATCAAGGCAGTTCGACTGCTGCCCTTCCCTGACCCGTGTTCCAAAGGTAACATTCTGGCAGAGAAGTTTGTCCGTTGCCCATTGTAGTAGTTTGTGATTAAAGCTGTCTTGCGGCCCTTGTGCAGTTCACGTTATCCAATCAATTCCAGGAGCGTTAAAATCCCCAACGATAAGGACGTCTTTCTTCTCGCTAGCTTGGTACAGTTCGGATATGAGAATGAGATCTTGGTCCGAAGTATGGTTAGGTGAACGGTACACCACCGAAAGCGTCAATGATCGGACATTCTTAGTAGATATGGTAACGCTTAGCAGTTCCACATCCCGTACCGGTCTGTGTACATCAGCCATAGCGCTTAGCTTGCAAGTGGCATAAATTATGACTCCTCCTCCTCCTCGGCTTAGTCTATCTCTCCTGAATTGCTGATATCCTCTAAGTGATATTTCTGACTCTGCGATATCTTCAGTAAGCCACGTTTCTGTGAATGCCATAATGTCTGGCTTAATTTCATCAACTAAGTCTCTAAGTTCGTCTAGTTTGTTGAAGAGGCTTTGCACATTTGCGGATATAACCTTCAATGACTGATTCGTTGGAGAGGCCCGGCCTTCATTGTGACGGGTTCTGACCACACGAAAGACCCCTTTGTCTGGACTATTTGTCCATTTTTGATCTTCAGCCCTTTCGCTCCTCTGCCAATTCTCTCCTTCAATTCTGATCTCAGTTCTCTCATTTTCAGTCTTTCCCTCGGTTCGTAGTCTGGTTGAAAAAACACTTCCTTGTGCGAATTGCGTAAGGTCGTTCTACTTTCTAACAAAAGCGCTGCTTGGGCTTCGTTTTCCCCATCCTGCAGGACGGCACTAGCATACTGATGAAGAAGATCTAGGTCGTGCGTCACTCGTTCCTTCGGGATGCAGGACGTGGACTCTGAGGCGCCCCTTATGACAATATTTTGCTTACGATTTATGGAAGAGCTCATTACTGTCCCGTCCGCACTAGGACGATATAATGCTACTGTAGTATTCCCGACGGCTGTTGTCACTTCGACATTTGAATGATTTTCTGCCGGCGAACGGAGTTTAGGGCATGGATTTTCATGTGACGGACTTGCTCCGGCAGTGGAGCTCTTACAGTCATTACCCTGTTGCAATGTACTGCACGAAGGCTTATCGTGTCCTTTTCCATAAACGGAATGGTTAGGGCACTTTCCAGATGAGTTAGCCTTGTTAAGAAGTGGAGTAACAGCATTGCCTTCCAAGAATAACGGCGAGTCCTTGTAGTTTCTAACAGATCTTCTGAGGGTCACCCTGGCTTTCCCAACTTTAGTGTTCGATGATTTGGCAGGTTTTGTTACTATAGCAGGTAATGGAACCTGACTTATTTTTAATGCATTAGTGTCGACCGCCACGTTATCCACCGGAACTGATTTGTCTAGAGTTTCCTCTGGAGACATAACTCGCTTCCTCTTCCTGACTGGCTTTGACTTTTCGCGCTAGTGCCTTTATTAGTAGGATGTTCGTCGCCGATCGATCGGAAATTTGGCAGATTATTTGGTAATTCTATCTTACTGTGCTTAAGAATAACCATGATGATGTCCGTCAGTAGGCCTGGCTTCTCTTCTAGCGTCTGGACCCGCTTTTCAAATTCCTTACAGCCGACACATCGACCGACAAGTGCAGAAACACACAAAAATAGATTTTTTTCAACTGGATTACTTTCCAGCGGAGCAGCTGAAACGCCGGGAACTTGTCTTGGAATTATAGTCGAGACTGAAAGGTGGCGAACACAACCTGGCGCTCTTCATGGGGAAAGTCGTTCGGGAAAATATGCCGTTTCAGTGGAGCCAGCCGGTAATAATAAGAACGACGGTAGTTACTCAGCTAACACATACAGCTTCGTGGAACCAGCCGATCGAGGCAAAAACACAAGAAAGCCACTAAATTCCAGTATTCTGACCGAAGCAACAGGCATTTCCCTCAGTTCAAAGGAGACTGACAGTGCCCAAGGGGTGCTGTAATAAATCTATTCTATTTTATTCTATTCTATTAACTGAACCGCTCAAGTAACGAAAGAGCAGGAGAAAATGACGTCCAAGATAACGCAGTAATGCCCACAACGGTGATAACTGCAGCAGAAAATTCGGCTGGTACAAAATTAAGGTGTCCTTATACAAATACCCAA
>CACRXP010001446.1:36734-71276 GCA_902702965.1 Spirometra erinaceieuropaei | reverse complement strand
TTGCCAGACTGTCAAACAAACTGGGGAAAAAAATTTACCTTATATAGAAAGGCGACTTTTAAAACGGACTCAAGTAAAAAACAGGCATTAATTACTTAAGAATATCCAGATAAATGCAGAGCTTCACTTATCTTTGAAATTGAGCTGCGCGCCTTGACCTTGTGATTATCTCTTGTTGGAGAGCGCAGCAGTTGGGACAACTTAAAAAAATTGACAATATCTTGAAAGGGCTGGAATCTGGGTGAACAGATATTGGAAACCCAGTCTATTTCAGGAAGGTTTAAATCCCCAGTGATTATTTTAACATCGAAAGCAGCATCCGAAACTAATTTAAAGATTTCGCAGAGTTGTGAATCATCACTGGCTAAAGACTTTGGGGGATTGTAGATACAGTCAACAATTGCCTTTCTTTGCGGCGAGAGAATAACAGATGCAAAGCAGAAGTTTCCCGTGAATGAGGAAACATCCAAGTAATAGGGAGAGTGCTTTGGGTAGGATTTAAGTTAAAGAAGACAACCGCCCCCACGCCTAGTTGTGCGGTCTTGACGGTAAAAATCGAAGTCATCTATGGGAAGGACAGAGTCAGGAATTAGAGAATGGGTCCAAGATCCTGTTACACATATAATATCAAGCGTCATTTCGAGAGCAATGGCTCTGATTTGGGCCATATTGTTTATAACAGAACTGGCATTCAATAATATAATATCTAATGTGTTTCGAACGGCAATGCTATTGTCGACGGTATTTAAAAAAAAATTTGGAGGCGGATATGTAAGCTGTGAATTAATTATGCTTGGAGAATAAGTGCCAGTTAGTCTAGGGTTATTGACGTACGGGGAGTCAGCAAGAGAAGGCTGAGCATGAGACCTAAAGGATGTTGGGCTATAGTTTTCGAACAATGGAATGCTAGGGGAGTTAGAAAATTGATAGACTTGTTGGTAGTTAAATTGTGGAGGAAGGGGAGGAGGAGGGGGACTAGACGAAAAGTAGAGGCTAGTGGGGGAGGGTAGGCAGCTATAAGAATAAAAGGGTGGGAAACCAGGTCTAGGTTGGAAGTCAAAGGAGGTAGGTTGACGTGCCTGAGAGCAATTGGCCTTAAGTGGTGGGAAGCCTGAACTAGGTTGGGACATAAATGACTTAGGGCGATTCATGTATGAATTATTTGCTGGATATATACTAGGGCTTTGATAAGTAACAGGTACGCAGGACAGAGAATTATTTGGCGATATAATTGGACCTACGGGGTTTGTAGACCTGCTGGGCTGAACAGACTTGGTAGATCTAAGAGAAGACGGCGTACCCCTAAATGGAACTGTACTACTTTTCTTTTGGGTCTGAGTCTGATTCAGTTTTCGAGTCTCACCGTTCTGACGCCAAACCACGGGTGACTTAACTGTACAGCTTGAAGCACCCAGTTGGACAGGAGAAGTTATCGGTCTAGCTGATGTAGACGGATTTTCATGTGTCCCAGCGGGGTTATCCGGAGGATACGAAAGGACAAATGGAGCTACTGCTGCTGTTGCTGCAAGTTTTGGGGACAGGCAAATGTGTCAAGTGGCTTGGGTGAGATGGAGATGCAGGAGTAAGGGGAAGGAGGGAGTCAGATGTCACAGGAGTAGGACGAACTGAATCCTCACGGCCACTTGTATTATGACCGAGTTGGGGAACATTAGGCTGAGAAGCAATGGGTTTACGTGAGAAGAGAGACCCAAATCTACGCTCCATAGGAGTAGGATCATGACATAGAAAAAAGTTTGCATTTTCTAGGTACGCAGTGACACGCTCTCGATGGGCAAAGATTGTGTCAACCTCGATTGATGAAAATAATTTGACTAAGATGGGTGGATTTTTGCTACGGGAGGACAAGCGTTGGGCATAGGCTATTTTGTAGTTGAAACCACATGAATACAGGCAATTGGTCGCAACATCAATTGGCCGAGCAGATCGAGGAACATTTTTTAACAGAAAGTTTTAAGAACGCTTTTGTCTATCATTAGATTAACTGGCGATAAGGTGAACAAGTGAGTCGAGACGCCTACATTCTTCAGAGGGAATATCGGAGATGCTCCCGTCGAATAAATTTCTGAGAATTGACACCAAAGCGCCAAACTTTAACATAAAGTCATAGCAGTGGTCAAGTGCGGACAGATTAAGCTGCCGACCAATTACCGCGGGTGACGACTGACATGTAATACCATCTGACTTAGATTTAGCTAAGCCTTTTGACTTAGGTTTAGTTAGGCCATGCTTACTTACAGAGGCCGAGAGCTTACACCGAACAGTGACTTTTGCTCTCATCTTGTCTCGAGGCAAGTTGTGACTAAGAAAACTTCTGGCAGACAAGTTGACTGAATTTCAACTAGGGGCTAACGATGTAACAATAAATTACAACAGTTAGAGAGAAAGCGAATGCACAAAATGAGAATTGCAGAGTGCGACTGGTGAACAACAGGCATAGACTAGCAGAAATCAAAGGAGATGGCAACAGGCTATTCTGAATGAAAGGGCCTGTATTTAAGAAAATTTAACCGAAAAACAGGGGCTAAAATCGTTAGGTCTCACAGAAAAACCACTTAAAATAATATCATCCACTTATCTTCAAATTTAAAATCAGGGGCTTTACCTTGACCTTGACCTTGTACTCATTGAATCCTTTTTCTAGCCTGTTGTACGGATTAGTGCTATGACGTGCCTAAAAACTCTGTTCAGCCCGTTTCAAGTCGGGAACTATTCCCAGTGCTTCGGGTTATCTCGTGCATATTACCCTCAACGTCTTTCGTCGTTATACCAGGAGTGGCCGCGGGCAAACAAAAATTACGTTTTGCTTATATCGACTAAATACTAAGAAGCGAGTACACTGTCGCAGCCTTAGACGGTATTGCCATTAAGAACATTGTTTTAAATGACCAAGAGTCACTTTGTCAAATGTGTTTTCCGCACCAAAGTGCAGTTATACCAGCTCCGTTTTCTTACTCAAGACATTGCAGTCAATGAAGACAATATTTTCTTGGATTAATCCCGAGTACAGAAATTATAGGGTTAGTGAATCGAGGACTGGAAATCCTGCAATGTTACGGGGGACAAAAACAGGGTGGATTCAGGACCTATTGTGAAAAGAAAGTCCAACGACGCATGACAACACGCAAGCTGTTGCATACTTGAATGAAATCCACTAGGTGATCAGCGTGTGTTGCACCGTCGAGCAAGTCTGATGATTTTTTACACTTTTAATCCATAAAACACCAGACATTTTCTCATAAGGGAGGTCAAACCGCACAAAATAGTCGACCTATGGCCGCTGTGTTAAAGTCTAGGGTGTTCTAAATCTGTTGAAACTGAGACAAATAAGATAAGTTTTGAGACTTTCGTCACCTTGTAAATCATGTTGTCAGAATAAGAAAGTTTGCCTCGGAATTAATCTATTTGTATGTATATGTATTTGAAGGGTTAGAGGCAGAGCCCTTGTTGACCCTATTTATGTACAGTGCTTTCGCAGATTCGTACTCAAAAATAAAATTGCGGGCATTTACAATGTGATTGGGTCACAGTTCAATCGTAAGCATAAGGTCACTGTAAATTAGTGCGGAAGGGTTCTATATGACGGATTTTACCAAACTGGCTGTGCATAGTCATGCTGTACAAGCTGATTTCTGTCGAAAACTAGAGGAGCAAGTTTTCTTTTAAACACACTAATTGTGTCAGCCGCCACCATCTCGTTTGGAAGCGAGTTCCACGGTCTGACAACCCGCTGGCTGAATGAAAATTTTCGTCGGTCTAAACGCGTGCGCTCATTCCCGACTTTGTAGGCATGGCCGCGTAGTTGGTTTGTACGGGCAAACTGAAAGAAGTCCTCTGCTCTTAATGAGCAACCCTGGCCGCGGACAATCCGGAACGTCCAAAGTAGACTGCAGTTTATTTGTCTATAAGAGAGAGGGAATAAGCCAAGCAAATGCAGCCTCTCCTGATAAGACAAATGCTTTAGACCGTCGACCATCTTTGTCGCTCTGCGTTGCACCTGTTCGAGTAAGTTGATATCTTTCCTCATCCATGGTGAAGCTGCTGGCATTCCGTACTCTAGATGAGGTCTTACAAAAACACCAAATAGTCTTTCGAAGAGTTCGAGAGGAAATAATTTAAATGCACGTCTGATCCAGTGTAGAGCACTAGTTGCCTTCTGGACCATCTTTCTACAGTGTTCTGATGGCGATAGATTTGTGGTCGTCCATACACCCAGATCTCTGTGTCTTTCCACAGTTTCTAACCTCGTCCCGTCAATATAGTACTGGTGTTTGGGAGAGGCATTGCGACCGGTGTTCAGGTGCAAGACCACCCATTTGGACACGTTAAACTTCAAAAGCCATCCGTTCGACCGAGCACAAAGTTTGTCGATGTTTGACTGCAACTTCTCTGCGTCATGATCACACTTGACTTCACTCCATATTTTTATGTCATCCGCGAACATGAGGGCCTCGCAATTCACTTCGCTGATGCAGTCATTAACATAAATCAGGAAGAGTACTGGGCCTAAGACAGAACCCTGTGGGACACCACTTTCAACCTTTTCCCATCCCGACGCTGAGTTACCAACGACAATTCTTTGTACTCTAGAGGACAGAAAACTCCTGATCCATTTAAACGTTCTTTCTTGAATTCCTTTATCCCAGATCTTTTGTAAAAGAAGCCTGTGTGGGACACTGGCAAAGGCCTTCTTGAAGTTAAAAAATATGACATCCACTGGAAAACCCTTATCGGTAGCTCGTGTCCATTTCTCGTGCGAGTAAAGAACACTAGTTAGGCAGGAGCGGCCTGGACGAAAGCCATGTTGGGCATCACAAAATATTTTGTTCTGTTTCAGATATTTCATCAAGTGTCTTTTTATAATGCGTTCCATTATTTTACAGGCCATGCAAGTAAGACTGACAGGACGATAATTTCCGCAGTCAAGTCTTGAGCCTCCTTTATGGATCGGAGTAATGAGTGCGCACTTCCATTCTTCCTGGAGCCCGCCGTCCTAAAATGACTTTTGAAATATTGCGGATAAAGGTTTGCACAGTTCATTAGCAAGTTCACGAAGTGGTAGTGCGGGAATTCTATCTGGGTCAGGCGATTTGGCAGGTTTCAGCCGGAGTAGCTCGGCCCTAACTATGGTAGATGAAAAGAGTGGTTCCTCGATTAAGGAGGGTGGGGAGGGGGTAGGAGGGGGAAGGGTACTGGGAGGAGAGGTTGCTTGGCGAATGGATGGATGGGCAACTATAGAACTAGGTTCTCGGGTGAACACGGACTGAAAGAAGTCGGAAAGGAGAGACGCTTTAACCTGGTCATCAGTCTCCATTTTTCCGTTTGCAGATCTAAGGGCAGGGATCAGCTCCTGAGTCCTTTTAGTACTTCGTGTATAACTATATAGAATTTTCGGATGCTCCAACGAATTTGGAAGTATGTTCAGTTCAAACTTCCATTGCAGCTTTGAGGCCTCACATTTACAAACGTTTCGTTGCTGCTTATATTCCAGTAAGTGTTCTTCGGAGCCAGTTAGTCTGTAACGCCTCCACAGACGATTCCTTTTTCTGAAAGAGGCCTCTAAATCCGGGTTTATCCATTTTGGGCGGTTTGTGATTGTCTGTCTTCTGAGAGGACAATTGGAATAAACAATCTCTTTAAGTAAGGAACTGAAAGTATTCCAGTTGTCGTTTGTCCGACCATGCAGTTTAGTCTCCCATGATACAGCTGCCGCTTCCCTCCTCATGAGAGAATAGTCCCCTTTCCAAATGCTTCTCTCCCACCTATCGGGTTGAACGGGTTTGGAAAAGAATGAGTACTCGAAGTAGAGCGTGATGTGGTCGTTTGAACCTAAAGGCGGTCGGTCCCGCAGGTCTAACACATTTTCCTCCTCTCGGGTAAAAATAAGATCAAGGCAGTTCGACTGCTGTCCTTCCCTGGCCCGTGTTCCAAAGGTAACATTCTGGCAGAGAAGTTTGTCCGTTGCCCATCGTAGTAGTTTGTGATTAAAGCTGTCTTGCGGCGCTTGTGCAGTCCACGTTAGCCAATCAATGCCAGAAGCGTTAAAATCCCCAACGATAAGGACATCTTTCTTCTAACTGACTTTGTTAAGTTCAATTACGAGCATTAAATCTTGGTTGGAAGTGTGGTTAGGTGAACAGTACACCATCGAAAGCATAAGTGATCGAACATTCTTAGCAGATATGGTAACGCTTAGCAGTTCCACATCCCCTACCAGTCTATGTACATTAGTCATAGCGCTCAGCTTGCAAGTGACATAAATTATGACTCCTCCTCCTCGGCTAAGTCTGACTCTCCTGAATTGCTGATATCCTCTAAGTGATATTTCTGAATCTGCGATATCTTCTGTAAGTCACGTTTCTGTGAATTCCGTAATGTCTGGCTTAAGTTCATCAACTAAGTCTCTTAGTTCGTCTAGTTTGTTGAAGAGGCTTTGCACATTTGCGGAGATAACCTTCAGAGACTGGTTCTTTGAAAAGGCCCGGCCTTCATTGCGAGAGGTCCTGACCACAGGAAAGGCCCCAGTTGTCTGAACTATTTGTCCATTTTTGATCTTCAACCCTTTCTCTCCTCTGCCAATTCTCTCATTCAATTCTGATCTCAGTTCTCTCATTTTCAGTCTTTCCCTCGGTTCGTAATCTGGTTGAAAAAACACTTCCATGTGCGAGTTGCGTGGGGTCGTTCTATTTTCTAACAGAAGCGCTGCTTGGGCTTCGTTTTCCGAAATAACTCCTAGGGGTCTTGGGGATGTTTTTAGGTCACGATCTGGGTCCGCTTTGCCTAGTCGAAAAGCTTTTTAACGGTGAATATTTCCCCATTCTTCAGGACGGCACTGGCGTACTGATGAAGAAGGTCTAGGTCTCTCTTCTGCATGATTCAGCGTTTGGCAAACAACCGAAGAAATACAGGCAAACTGATAAAAAGAATTTGTTTCTAAATCCCAACCCACATTGTCTACTTTCCAACTGTCCTTTATTGAGGTATTTTCCCCTTCGCTCAGAAAGTAGAAAATACGCACCTGCTTCGCGAGGGTTTGTCCGGAATGGGTGCTTACAGCTACAAACGGATAAGCCTAAGGGGCTTACACGGCAAAATCGTGGAAGGAATCGTTAGTAAAGCTATGCTGCGGTTGTTTGATAAAGAAGTACTCCTCGTCGATGTCTGACAGGGTTTCGGCAAAATTCCTTTTGTATGACTTTTTTCTGTTGTTGAACGGAGCACTAATCACTTCCACAAGAAGACGCAAAAGTTGAGGCAATTTATGCTGACCTCAAAGGAAACTTCGATGGGGTTACGTGGGTTGCCATGTCAGATCCAAGGAAGACCGTGACACTTATAGACGCATCGTTCATTCCCTCTTCTATTCTGGCTGAACACTATTATCCCCCATCCACGGCGGTTATCAAATGTTTAAGGCTTTCGTGTATCCTTGTTAAATGTTCAACTGCACCAGTAGCGCAGCCGAAGTATCATCAGCGATTTGTTTACTTCGATATTAATACTCATCAGTAGTGGTTATAATAGTCACTCATAAGCCTTTCTTTTTTAATTATTAATTATTTTATTATTAAAGACCCGTCGGGGTCCCATCAAAGCAAGTAAAAATAAATTTACATGCAAATTTTAGACGATGTAGGCAAAATCTGCACAAAGTGCAATGCGTAGTTTTTGAGATTAGAAGTCCGTTAAGCAAAATGAAAATGAAAAAAAACGAGGGGTGAAAAAAAAACTCCAAAGCAAAATTTAAAAATGATTGTAGTAATTTAACAGGAGAAAAAAACCCCTCAGAAAAATAGGATCAGAAAAAAACAGGGAGGACTGGCCTGCATGTGGCGGTACAAAATGGAATATAGTCCGACATCAACATGGCCGAAATAAATGTCAGCTGTATATGGCATTGTGTAACGGATTTCATAAAATGGTACGTAAGCGGGTCGGTCAGGACTGGCCTGTATCGCCTTGAATAAGAAAAATAAGTGCCAAAATTGAAAACCAGTCTCAAGCCGATAGGAACCCAGATGCGGTCGGTTTCATTCAACCGAGTCCATCCGAGCATGGGGGGAGATGCGACCAGACTACTAGTATATGGCGAATATAGAAGGCTTTGTCAAGACCGCCGATGGAGCTCATTCTGTAAGGGCACGATGTCAACCAGTCTCGAGGCGACAAGAACCCAGATGCGGTCTGTTACATTCATCAGAGTCCATCCGAGGATAGGGCAAAGAAGATGCAACCAGATTACTAGTATATGGCGAATATAGAAGGCTTCGCCAAGAGCATCGGTGGAGCGCATTCAGTGAGGGCATCATGAAGATCAGTCCCGAGGCGATAGGAACCCAGATGCGGTCGGTTACATTCATCCGAGTCCAACCGAGGATGGGGGAAGGGAGATTCGACCAAACTACTAGTATATGGCGAATACAGAAGGTTTCGCCAAGAGCGCCGATGGCGCGCATTCTGTGAGGGCACGATGCATGAACTAAAAAATTGGAATAATTAACATTTCTGGTGAGGGATCTTAGGTAGCGAGACTACTCATAAAGGAAGGAGACGTGAACAGATACGGAAATTTAATAGCGGCATGCTAAATTCCCGGTGGCCCTTTCTCAGTGTCATAGAAAAAGTTGTCTGGGAAGGATAAGGAAAATAAAAGTTTAATCGAATCAGTATTCAGATAAAGGCGTAGCCTTCTCTTAAAGGTGTGTAGATTTTCTGAAGATCTTATATTTATTGGAAGGTTATTCCAGAGGAAAGTATACCTGGAAGCGAAAAAAAGGGAGCGCTTAGAGGTGGAGGACACTGGAAGAGGTATAATTAGAGACGAGTTGCGAAGATTGTATGGGCGACTAATAGGGGTAAATGTTGAAATCCGAGGAAAATTTGAACTATGATTAACGCGAAAGAGGAGACAGAGGCCCGCTTCTAGTCTACGAACCCATAAAAATTTTAGGTTAATTAGCTGACATCTATCTGAGTAGGAGATATTGGGATGTTCCCTATCTAAAAGTTTTTTAGAAAAACGTCTTTGGACATTTTCAATTTTTAAACGACTGGCTTCATTCATCAAACCAAAGAATGGGCAACAATACTCGAGAATGGGAAGTACAAACATACGATAGAGCCTTAATTTAATTTCAGGAAGATAGAAATTGTAAGAAATAAAGCCACAAATCTGGGCAGCTTTGGCTGTAATTCTGTCAGCGTGCGGCGAGAGATCAAGATTACTAGTGTAGCTTAAACCTAAATCCTTGATGGTGGTACATTCAATCATAGGTGTTCCTTGAAAGACCACAGGTTGGGGTAGCCTATCAGATCCAAAACACATATAACGACATTTAGTCGGAGAGAATTCCATTAGCCATTTTGAGCTCCAAGCTGAGAGAGCAAGCAAGTCAGCATGGATTTGCTCCAGGCAATGAAGGCTCGTAGAGTTTTTGAAAGAATATACACATTTGAGATCATCGGCATAAATAAATGATTGAGAATGTTTACCTGCGGCTGAAATATCATTTATGTAAAGCAAGAACAAAAGAGGACCTAAAACGGTACCTTGTAGGACACCGCTCACAATAGGACTTTCACTGGAAAGTGAAGATCCCACCAAAACCTTTTGCTTACGATTAGACAGGTATGACCTGAGAAAGTCTATTAGTGGACTGCGAATTCCCATAGCTTCCAATTTAACCAAGAGTCTTTTATGTGGCACTTTATCAAAGGCTTTACTAAGATCAAAATAAATTACGACAACAGATAGGTGATCATTACGAAGAGAGGTAAGTAGATCGAGAAACGACAGATGACATGTTTCACAAGAGCGATCTGGTAAAAAACCATGCTGGGAAGGGCTAATAACTTGATTGGCTATGCAAAATTCGGTAATTTTTATGGCGATAATTTTTTCAAAGATTTTGGCGAGAGAGGGTGTTTTATGGACACCTCGATAGTTCTGTACGTCAGAACGACAGCCAGACTTAAATACTGGAATAATAATAGAAGTTTTCCAATGGTCAGGGAAGAAGCCGTTTACGAGAAATACCGAAAAGATTTTGCGAAGCAGAGGAGGAAAATCTCTTAGCTGTTTTATCAAAGAGTTTGGGATATTGTCCGTACCTACTGAGTGAGAGTTAGGAAGATGACTTATCAGTTTTTGAATACATTCAGGAGAAAAATTAATGAAGCTAAGAGAAGCATCAGACAACGAAGGAATTAAAGGGATCGGATCAGTTTCAATGGTGAAATGCTTGGCAAAGAACGAATTTAAAATTTCAGTTTTGCCTGACTCCTCTGTAATGAAGGCATCGCTAGCACTAAGCAAGGGCGGAATGACTTGGTGGGACTTAGCAGATGATCTCTGACGGAATATCTGAGCAACTTAGAAGCATTCACGTCATTAATAGCTAAAGACTCTCTACGCCTATCTCGCTCGAGCCTCATTTTGGAAGCTAGTTCAAATATTTCAACGATTCTTAGATGAACTGATAATGAACTCACAGAATGATCTTTAAACTGCTTCCGTAACTTTTTAAGTCTGTTTTTAAGAAAGTGTGGGATAGCGGTGGAATTAGCACTCGGTTTGAACATCTTCCGAGGAATAAGGTCAAGAAGACCTTCTGTTACGCATTGTAATAAATTGTTGAAAAAATTTAGATCATTATTTGAAAAAATATTGTGCCAATCAAGAATGCATGTAAAGTTATTCACTAAATCCTTATTAACATTAGCAAAGTCAAAAATACTACGTTGAACTGTTGGCTTTGCGGAAATGGCAACTGGAAGGCGACAATGAATTAATGCATGATCACTTGCAAAGAGGTCATGATAAAAATACATAGATAAAGGGAAGGTGCCATTAGTAAAAATTAAGTCTAAAACCCTATTGTTTCTGGTCGAAGAGTGAACTACTTGAGTCAGGTTTGAAAAGTAAATTGTGTCAAGCAGCTTCTGGAATTTAGGAGGAGAAGTATGTGTGTGCCAGTCAATTTCTGGCAAATTAAAATCGCCTACGATTATCTTGACATCGAAAGAAGTTTCTGCAATTTTTTTCAAAGAGTTCACAAAGTTGGCTTTCATTTCCGGAGGAACAAGGAGGATTATATACACATCCGACTAAGGCTTTCCTATTTTGCGGAAGGATTACCGAAGCAAAACATAAATTTCCAGAGAAGGAGGAAATGTTCAAGTTATAAGGCGATTGTGCAAGTGATGCTCTTATGTAAAGAAGACATCCACCGCCGCGTCTGTCGGCACGGTCCTGGCGGTATAAACTGAGGCTATCTATATTAAGTGCCGAGTCTGAAATTAGAGAGTGGGCCCAAGATTCTGTAATGCACAATACGTCTGTGTCAAACTCAACAGCTACACTTCTTAGGTGTGCCATCTTTTGTACGACAGATCTTGCGTTGAGAGAGACAATACTGAGCGTATTCCTAATATGTAGGTTCCGCTCATTGCTACTTATAAAAAAGGAAGAGCCGGAGGTGAAAAATTAAGCTGTTGGAACGGAGCAATTGGTGGAGGACAAAGTTGCTGCGGTCTAAAATTTATGGGGTAATTACTAGTTAGAGATGCAGCATTAGGTGGAAAAACATTTGAGGAGGACCCAGGAAGAGGAAAACTATTTTGTTGGGTTGGAAAAATAGGAGAAAAGAAAATAGGATTTTGGGAATTGTTAGCATAATACGAGGGGTAGTTTATGTTAGGTGGCGGACGTAATGGTTTCGGGAAACAGTTAACATCAGGAAAGGGCTTTATTATTTGGGGTGTCAGGCTAGCAACGGGATTGGAAAATTTATCAGCAATGCAATATACTTGCATTTTGCAGTCTGATGTGTAAGAGGGCTTCACAACTGTGGCGGTAAGTTGAGAATTCAGGATAGGAACAGGTAAAGACCTCCCTGAACTCTCATCTAGCTTCTTAGACCTAACTGCAAGGTCAGACCTGAGTGGCCAGGCGTGGGAACGGGGTGGATTCGATGTCAGTTTATTAACCAAATCACTATTCTGAGTGCTGGGAGCCGGTTGTGCTTCAAGGACTAGCTCATCTTTACTGCTAAGATCAAGCTCCCTTATAAATTTGGGAGCCGCATTTGAACAATCATTGCTCCGTGGGGGAGTTTTAAAGAGGCTAGTTTTAACCGTCTCTGTGATAATGTGATCAGTCGAAGAGCTAGATGGAACTGGGGCCGCTGTAGATAGTGGGGGGATTTGGTCGACACCAGATGGAGAAACTGCTTTAGAGGAAAAAGACATTTGAGTAGAATTCGGGGGTGGCTTTACGTTTGGTAATGGGGGAGAAATTTTTCGTTGCAGTGGAGTCTGGTCTCGACTAATAAAAAGTTTATTTGCCCTGAGATATTGAGTTGATCGCTCCAAATCGGAGAAAATAAAATCCACTTCTATCGATGAAAAGAGTTTGACAAAAATGGGTGGATTCCGCGACCCTAAAGTTGAAGCCGCATGAAAAAAGGAATTGAAAGGCGACATCTATTGGCTGTCTACTCTTGGGAACGTTTTTTAATATAAAGTTGAAACTTCGTTTGTGCCTGTCTTCAGTCTCAGTCGCAACCAGGTTAATGAGAGGCATGAGCTTCTCACACTGCTGAGACGTAAGCGTTGGCAAATTTCCGTCAAGAAGGGCACCAAGGACAGAAAAAACTGATCCGCAACGAGACATAAAGTTGTTAAAATCATCAAACGCCCCTAGATCAATTTTTTTCATATGAACACTGGGTTTCAGATGAAGTTTAGTTTCCTTCAGATTTCGACAAAGGGTTGCTTGAGGTCTCATGCCGAAAACGCAATACAAGACTTAAGTCCAAATATTTATATGAATAATAACTGCCGAAACTTCGAGGATATATGGGTGAGGCTATGTATGATGAAAAGATTTATGAAAGCTGCAAATATTGGTGGACCAGACATCACAATTTATACTAAGCAAGTTTTACTCAATACCAGAATGCTAACTAGAAACAAAACGGGCAAATGACAATTTCGTAGGTGGTAAAACAGAACTATGAATAAATCTGAATTGGATAATGAGGCTATGTAGGATAAAATAGATAACAGTATAATTCTCAATAAACTGACGATGAAAGCCGTCAAGAGAGACGGTTTATCGTTTAAAATATAATGTTAATCTATATTTTTACGAGGAAAACCTTTTGTTTATGCAGGTAAGACTTGATAGGATTGAGGCTATGTTGGGTGAAAAACTGCGACAATAGATTTCTGCTTTATGACAAATCGCAGAAACACGACAGGAAGCGAAGAAGACTTATGAAAAAAAATAGAAAATTTCGTCAGGTCTACACTGGAAAACTGTGCAAGGGATTAAGAAATTGAATCCAAAAATATAACTTTCACTTATCTTTTCAAAATCGTGCTGCGCGCGTTGACCTTGAATTCAGTGAATTCTACTCAGCCTTAAATAAACTGAGCGTTTGCATGAGTTTATAACCGAAACCGCAGAAGAAATGCAAGACCAAGCATGTCACTGCACATCACTGCAGTTATCTAACACAGCTAGACAAAACCGCATGACATTAACAACAAGAAGGGGGTTGAATGTTTCAATTTTTCAGGTCACATCCTTGGGGTAATACGCAAATAGGCGGAGCTGGCGATCTTGAAAGAACAAGGAGAGAAGGGACTAGTAATGATGAACTGAGTGATTGTTCGACGACAAAGACCTCTCCTGTGGAGGACGCCTGTCATACTGACGAAGGCCACACGGCCGGGCAACTAATTCGACGCAATAACCTACATAAAATTAAGTTCTTCTACGGAAATGTACAAAGCCTCTTGAACAAACTGGACGAATTTAAAATAATTGTGGCCGAACTATGTCATGGCGTTATTGCATTAACTGAAACGTGGCTCACCCCAGATGTCACAGACCCCCAAATACAGTTAGATGGTTATCAAGTGCTAAGACGAAACCGAAAAAAGCGAGGTGGCGGAGTTTTCCTATATATCAGCAATGCAGTCGAATATAACCCTGTTGAAGAATGTGTAAATGAGCATGATCTGGAGATGCTGCAGTGTCATTCGCTGGTCCCCAAAGCCGAAAACGTTACTATCACCGTTGTATATAGGCCTCCAAATCAACCTACCTACGAAGATCAAGCGTTAATCAGTCGACTCCGCGAGGACAGTCGAAAGCAAAACATGGTTATTGTAGGAGATTTCAATGCTCCGCGGATTAACTGGGGCCTTATGACTGTTAAGGGCCACAGACAAGGATTCGACCAAACGCTATTAGATATGGCATTTGATGAATTTCTGCTTCAACATGTACGAACTGTGACTCGGATGCGTGAAGGTCAGAGAACTAGTTGCCTAGACCTTGTGTTTACCAAGAACGAGGAGAACGTTGATGAAATAAATGTGGGCCCGCCCCTAGGTTCTTGTGAGCACACGACATTAATGTGGGAGTCGACACTCGTAGCTGTCCCCGAACGAAGCTCAAAGTCCTCAAGAAATGTCTGGCGGGGTAATTTTGAGGCGATGAAATCAGAGATCGGACACACACTATGGACGGAAGCATTACGAGGAGATGTCAACGAATGCTGGACAACCTTCCAATCAACTATGAAAGACTTGATTGAGCGATACTGTTCCCTCAAGAAACATGCAACCGGGAATAAACCCGAAATGGCTGACAACATCGGTTAAGAAGGAAATCCAAAAAAACACAAGCTGTGAGAAATATTCTTACAAACGGAGAGCCCAGAAAAACTCCAGGAATTGAGACAACATGGAACTGAACTGAAGCTCCTGGAATAGGCGCAGCAAAAACCTAAAGCGTTCTATGTATAGATCAGGAGCAATACGAAAAACCGGGATCATCTGGCAACCTTAAAGGACAAAAATAACCCGATTGCGAGCGATGGCTTTCAAAAAGCCGAGCTCCTTTCCGAGTTTTTTCAAAGTGCTTACACCACGGAACCACTCCTCCAGTCCTGTTCTCTTCCACTGCTCGCTAACCAACCACTTATAAGCACAGTATTTTTTTACTCCGCGGTTAGTTTTAGCAGAGCTAAATAAGCTGGATCCGGCCAAGTCACCTGGATCAGATGAGATCCCAGGTGTACTCCTACGTCAGCTAGCTGGAGAATTAGCAGAGCCACTTTCTATAATCTTCCAAAAATCGCTGGAAGCTGGCAAAATACCTGACACATGGAAGTTGGCAAAAGTCGTACCTATCCACAAGGGAGGATCACGGCTATGTCCCACCAACTACCGGCCGGTGACTCTGACATGCATTTGCTGCAAACTAATGGAAAATGTAATTAAAAAATCAATTACATCACTCGATACATTCCGCTGTCACATCACTCCAGTTCAACATGGCTTCTGCGAAAAGAGGTCCTGCCTCACAAACCTGCTTTCGTCGCTCGGGCATTGGTCAAAGGCCATGGATGACGGACATCCAGTAGAAGTCATTTACTTCGACTTCAGCA
Organism: Spirometra erinaceieuropaei; assembly: GCA_902702965.1. Lineage (NCBI taxonomy): Eukaryota > Metazoa > Platyhelminthes > Cestoda > Diphyllobothriidea > Diphyllobothriidae > Spirometra > Spirometra erinaceieuropaei. The sequence continues at coordinate 55,794 of CACRXP010001446.1, read as the reverse complement.
AGGCGTTCGATTGCGTCCCACATAAGCGCCTCATTCAAAAGTTGTCAGAAGTAGGGATAAGCGGAAATCTTCTGAACTGGATTCAAGATTTCCTAAACGGTCGACGACAAAAAGTCACTGCGGGCGGCTACTGCTCAGAATGGGCACCTGTTACAAGTGGAGTCCCACAGGGGTCAGTTCTTGGGCCACTGCTGTTCATTATCTATGTAAATGACCTAGTACGGGAAGTGAAATCGGACAAAGCGCTCTTTGCAGACGATCTTAAACTTTGGAGAACGATAAAAGATGAAGATGACGTCAAGATAGTACAAGAGGACGCAGAGAACTTGCACTCATGGAACGAGAAATGGTGTATGAAATTAAACGTCAAAATGTGTTCAGTAATTCACGTAGTATCAGCGAGACGAAGAACAAATGCACCCCCACGACAGTATCGCCTGGACAATCAACCACTTAAAACCGTAGACATGGAAAAAGATTTCGGTGAACTCATTAAAGACGATCTAAGCGTCGCCGCGCAGTGTTCTGAAGTCGCTGCGCGGGCAATGTCAGTTATGAGCGCGATACACAGAACGTTTATTCACTTGAATAAAGAGGTCTTTGGCAAAGTATACGGGGCATTTGCGCGACCGCACCTGGAATATGTGGTACAGGCTTAACGGCCGTGGCTTCGGAAGGATATAGATATCCTTGAAGGTGTGCAACGGCGTGCTACAAAGGCTGCTCATGGCCTCAAAAATTTCACGTACGAGCAGCGCCTGACGGCCTTGAACCTCTATCCCTTCCACTACAGGCAGGACAGAGGTGACCTCATAGCAACGTGCCAGTTGATAAAAGGACTTAATCTGGATGTCGACTGGGAAACGTTTTTTGAAATGGCACCCAAGTCTAATCTCAGACGACATGATTACCAGCTTAAAAGGGAACTGTGCCACACAAATAAACGTTTCTCCTTTTTCTCACAGAGGGTCATTCGCCAATGGAACTGTTTGCCGGAGTATGTTGTAAATTCCCCTACCGTGAACGTGTTCAAGAGACAACTGGATACCGACCGCTGAAAGGCATCCCGAACTGCCGAAGCCTGATCTAACGGATTACTTAATGACTATAAATATACTACTAACAGGATTTCAACAGATCATTTTTTGTGCGTCAAACTTAGCCCATATGGAAATTTTCACAGTCCGAATGCGGTGAACAAAGTTTTTCGCAATTAGTTCGCGAATATAATACCCCTTTCGTCTTTATGTTACATTATTAGATTTATGAATTCTCCTTACTAAAACTGCAGGCAAAAGTTTTGCAATTTAACTATTTTCCCTTACACCTGTTCCCTCTAAATTGAGTTTTCAGGGTTTCTGTCGTTTACTCTAAATATACTGACTGATACTGACTGAAATACGAAAGCAGACAGCTAAATTCTCTCAATTATCTTTGTTCTCATTTTGGTAGCGAATATTTACAATGCTTCAATTTAATAGTTATACGATTAAAACATCGATGCTTTAATAGCAGAAGATGTTGGCGAGTGCAGGACTCACACTAGTGGGGGAGAATAAACACAAGATGACTGTCCTGACAGATTAGGTAGCATTTTCACAAATGAGCAGAACATTTATGTTTGGTGGTGGTAAATAGCCCAAAGTTGCTGTCCTTATCCAACTTCAGAGTCAAAAACGCGCGTTGGTTTCCTTCCTCGGAATTTTAGATACCGCTTTTCGAACTGATTTTCAGACCTCGTCCGGCCCATAGATGTTTCCGGAAAAGTTCAGGGCTTGATGATTAAACTTTCTAATTTATTTGATGCCTTAGTTAGGAGTAAAGCCTGGACATATTTTTGCCTCCAAAAGACATCATCCAGCCAGCGGACGAAATGTGGAACAGAAGTGAAGGTCATCGCACAGGATAGGTCAGGAAATTTTAAGGGTAATGGGCAATACCTTTGAAAACCCCATTGAAACGGTACATGCAATATCTAACTTTAAATAAATATGGTACTAAAGCATTGTCAGGAATATATACTCTTAACATGATATTTTCCTTTTCAAAACGCAGGACCGAAACTCGAAAACATTCATTTGTAGATGATAACGGTAAAATGAAATGACAGTCATCCGCATTAGCGGTAGGTGTATGCAAAGCGTTGGTTTGGCCCAGCAGAGCCGTTCTGTCCAGACAAGCGGTATTTTTCAAGCACATATGCATCTAGTCTTTGCTTAAATGCCTCCGTGGAATCCGCCATTATCACGTCTTCGGGAAGCCCGTTCCAGGCGCCGAAGACTCGCTGTAAAAAACAGTATCTGCGAACGTCCGGGTGGCATCTGGATCCTCTAAGTTTTAGAGAGTTCCCACGCAGGTTTGTTGTTGTGTCCAGGGTGAAGAAATCGTCGAGGTTTAGGGCACAGTCCCGGTTCCTCAATATCCGATACTCCTGTATGAGACCTCCTCGAATCTGCCTGTAATCAAGAGGAAATAATTCAAGTTCACTAAGTCTGCAGTTGTAAGCTAAAGTCCTGAGGCCTTTCACTATTTTGGTCGCTCTCCTCTGAACTCTTTCTAGCAACTTATAGTCTTTTTTTAGCCACAGGCGCCACGCTTGGATTTCGTATTCCAGATGCGAACTAATGAACGCTCCGTTTACTTTTTCAAACAACTTTTGTCTATATCTACGAAAGTTCGTTTACTTGCAAAGAGAACACTGGTTGTCCTTTTAGCCGCCCTAACGCACTGAGATGCAGTTGCAAGTTGGAGACCGGGACATCCGTGTCATCAGGACAGTTGACGCCGGAACACTTAGAAACCACCGTGGTGAGGTCGATCATTTAAGAACCGGGCAGCTCGTAATCTGCCCCACTTTATTTTTCGTCGACGTGATTGGCGTCAGGGACAAACTGGAAAATGCAGGTCGGTCTCCCGAGGGGTCAAGCTCTTCAAAATTGAACTGCAGAGCGAAATTGGGCAGCTTGTCATAGGTAAAGATTGAGAAATTCTGGCCTTTGTGGAGACCGCAGAGGTGCTCTGTAGCCGTATAGATAATTAGGAGTTCAAGCGTGCGTTGGATGTTGGTGTGATGATTGCTCGACCATCTGATCCACCGACCCTGGCGTTGGGACGAGTGTTCACCTGTGCGCTCCCCGCCCGGCTAATTACCCCACCTAGGCGAAGTCTTAGCACCGAGTATGGAAGAGGAAGGTCATTGCACTGTTAATGGACTGGGGGTCAGTAAACCATGACTCAAGCAGCTCACGGCTTACAAGCTTGTCACCTGTTGCGACAATTTCGGCCTCGTCAAATTTGAATGCGTGGCCGGATCTCGTCGAATGAGCCGCAACTTGAGAGCTAGCGCCATTTCTCCGCACCCCTGCAGAATGTTCGGCCATTCACATTCGGAGCCATCTTCCGGTTTCTCCAACATAGTCGCTTTGTCCACAACTGCACCAAATCCGATAAATGACTCCAGACGTCTCTTGGCGCGGTAGCGGGTCTTTCGGTTTCATTACCCGACGCCTGATGGTTGCCTCCGGTCTGTGTGCAACTCCAACCCCAAGTGGTGCGAGAAGGCGGCCAACAGCTTCCGAAACGTTCGTGACATATGGAAGCGCGCGCCAAACTTTGGTGTCCGTGCGATTAGGCCTTCCGTTGCTTTTGCGTATGCACCGGTTGACAAAGTTGCGCGGGTAGCCATTGGCTTTGAAGACCCGTTGGAGGTATTGTAGTTCGGCAATCTTGTCTTCCGGCTCACAGCAGTACGTTTCGACACTCCGACAGAGCGCCCTTACACAACTGCGTTTGTGACTGATTGGGTGGTTGCTGTTGAAGTTCAGTACTTGCATCGTATTTGTCGCTTTCCTGAACACTTTGGTCTTTAGTCCACCACAATCCTTGCGGCATACGAGGACATCCAAGAAGGCCAGCTGGTTGTTCTCTTCCTCCTCCATCGTGAATTGGATGTCCGGGAAGACCGCATTCAGGCGTTCCTTGAATGTCAGCAGTTGATCCCGGTCGATAAAGACGAAGGTATCATCCACATACCGGGATAAATAACTAGGAGTTCGCGCGGGGTTGGGGAAAAACGTCTCACCTAGGTGTCCGACAGTAGCCCAGGACACTAATTTAACTGCGCAAGGCTCAATAATCACCCTTGAATGGCACCCATAGAGGGTGATCGGTTCCTCTCTCCGAGTTCTATGTGCTGCACTGGAGAAACACTCAGTAGACCATAGGAACGTTAAACATCTCATCTTCCACTGAGTGATAGGCTATTGCCTGGATTGGGACTGAGAAACGCAACTATGAACCAGAAGACGCGAGATTCAAATAAGGTCAGAGAGAGAGGGCACTGAAGATGACTACCACAAGACAGAGGATCGAATCAAGCGTACTTTTTGTCTTCACATTCAGGTGAAGGGGAGAGCATAAATGAGATAGTAGGTGAGGATAAAAGACGGCGTGGACCTAGGAGATTCAGATGGACATGACTAAATCTCGAGTAGGAATTAGGAACGAACCGATGCGGGCTGTGTTCTGCAGGCGAATCTTCTTCTCCTGGCACGATTCCGAATGCCCAGTCGTCAAAACCGATCGGCAGCAGGCTTGGCCATCGTTCGGATCCCAAGGCAGAATACATTGTGCGATGAAGGGACATCAGTTTAGTGGAGTAGTGGAGTTAGTGGTCGACCATAAGAAGAAGTATGATGCCATAGGAAGTGGAAGGCGCGACCTCCTGAACTTGGAGACCGGGACATTCGTGTCAGCATTGGAGCTGGCACCGGCCCGTCATTTGGGGGAGGATGAAGGTGGAAGATGGAGGGTTGAGCAAGGCGTCATCCACCCCATTTCATGCTCTGTCGACGTGGCTAACGTCAGGGATAAACAGAAAAATGTGTTTCAGCCAGTCGGTCTCTTGGGAAGTCAAGTATGTCGGAAGTGGACTGCAGAGCGAAGGTAGATCACTTGTTGTAGATGGAAATTGTGAAGTGTCGGCCTTTGTAGAGACACCAGAAGCGCCTTTTGATCGCGTAGATCATTAGGCATTCACGTCCGCATGTGCTGTATTGAAACTCAGCGACGAGGATTTTCCAGTAAAACAGTAAATATTTGGGCAAAACTGTACGAGGGTGTTTTAGTACGGCGACAAGTGTGATATCAGATGCATCGACCCCAATGGTAAATAGGGTGCATCTGTAGGAAAGTGCGCCAGGAGGGTAACATCAGTCAGGAAGATTATGAACTGTCTTAACGAGTTGTTAGCCTCGGGTGAAAGTTCAAGGGGGAGCATGAGAATAATATCCGTACGCTTGGAGAGAATCCGCCCCTTGTAATCGACCACGTTCGGGAGTGGGATGGAGGAAGGTCACGAACAACTGTCACTTTGGAAGAAAGTAGAGGAGAACCTTGGAAGTTGACCTGGTGGTTCGAAACTCGAACCAAGAAAACACTAGGGTACATTTATCTGGGTAACCGATTAGACCAGACCGTTGGGAGGGTGGGGTGTTGATGGTGTGTAGCGGACAGACATGAACGGTTGTTTTAATAGACAAGGGCGCTAAATTTGAGAGCAAAGGTGCCTGGTGTCTGGACACTATCTGTTATTTTCACTTATTTTTTTCCAGTCGAGGTGCGTGAAGAAGACGACTCACCCTCCCCAGTGGCAATTCCCAACTCCAGCTTCCCCGGAAAACTGTGGAGCTAACGTTTTGTTGGACTAATCGATCCCCTTCTTTGTCCCTCGTTCTACGTTCTTTTTTCCCCTCCTCAAATAAACCTTGGTGTATGACGCGTCTTATCGTATGCCTGAAGGTTGCTATTCGATAATGAATACTTGGAAAGACGATCCTAACGATTCGCAGACCTAGCAGAGTGCTCCAGCCCCCGATGTTCCGTTCCAGGCAGCCCATAAGGACGCGAGTGAGCCCTCGGCCACAGAACCCCCTTCGAGGTCGGACGTTACAGGTGTTCATGAACATCTCGGCTAACCAACAACACATCGTACGCTTAAAGGGAAATATGAACCAAGCTGCGTAAAGTGTGGTGAAAAGTTGTCAGGCATTGGGGAGACCAGAAGGCGCGTAAGGAAGGTCATGCTGGAGCGAGTAGAAAGAGCCATTTAGGCACGTCCTTAGTGGGGATAATAATTTGGAAGCGAGCTTAAACCATGCTTGTCTTCGAAAAACTCAAGGGAAAGGCAAATTTAAAAGGCTACTGGATTAATTTGCAGGGCGTAGTTCGCTCTTTCTCAAAACAGAATTAATGGCCTGATTGAGCGTTTTGTGTGTTCCGGGGAATATTCCATTATGCGTCCTTACTTGGCGCCTTCTTCTATAAGATTCGACTTCGGTAAGGATAGGCTGTGGGTTTCGAAGTATATAGAAGAGCAAAGAATGCCTACTATGACTGTTTAAGTAGGTCGTATTTTGTAAACTATTCTTCCAAACACCGAGTTTGCTTTCGTACGTCGCTCCTCACCTCGCCACTACCTATCATTGTCTATGCTGAGATAATTCAGAAAGCATTGTGTCGAATTGGTCGTTCATTGTAGACGTTGCTCCTCTTCTTAGCATAACATGTCATGACCTTAACTCAGAGAGTTGAAACACACTTGAATGTCTCAGACAGGTGCCCGTGGCTGGTCGCTGTCTACCGTTGAGTTATTTCAAATATTTCAACAGCTGTTGCATGAGATACGCCAATATCTTTTTCATAATCTGTCATTATTATTCATTTTAGAAACGACAGTCATACCTTCATGACTGCTGTGATCGTCAGCCGGCTGTTTTCGAATATAGAGCCAGTTCTCAGGGAATTCCTTATTCGGCAACTGATGAATCTGAATACATATCTGTTTAATTGGCTCCGACGGACTTGGGATTTTATTAGGTGCCTGCATTTGCATGTAAATGCAGTCAGATGAAGTCGTTTCCTCTGGCAGTACTTCTTCACCTTCTCTGAATCTGTTTCCTCTAATACTTCTTCGATTTACTTCGAGGATGTGGTTGAGGTTGACCGCTTCTTTCATCTTTCGCTTCCAATGACCTGCAATGTTGAAAAAACGCAGCCTTCTGGGAACAAATTATTTCGCAGGATGTCGCCTTTGGATCTTCAGTGTCTACAATTTCACTATCATTTTTAAAAAAATCTCCTATATACGTTTGTTAGGGTTATACACAACGACGAAATAGTTTGTTTATTACTTACGTTTTTGGACTTGTGGTTTGGGTACACAGCTGCTCAGATATCACAAGCTTACCGTTCATAGACAAAGCAATACCAGACACTAAATTTCAGTGTAGTTGGCTCCCTCACTTTCGTGCTTTCTCATTTGCTGAAATAGCCTTGGATACCTATCCTGGTGTATTCACTTGATTTGTGGTCAACTAACATCGGTTTACATTACGAACACCATTAGATGTTTGTTTTTAATTGTCCGGCTCACTTTTGATTGATATATGTCCCTCAACCTACCGTTACCCAGACTTATTAAATGACCGTCCAGATAGTCAAGAGAACCGTGTATTTGCATGAGTATATCAATAAAAGGCGTTAAAGCATCGCTGTCGGTAGCAGACTTACAGGTGCACAAGACGAATCAGTTGTACATGCACTCACAGTGACGGTCAAGACCCGGCTCACAGTTAGGATGGTGCTAATGCAGCGGACAGCAGCGTTCCGCAAGGGAAATGCATACTTTCCCAGACGTTCTTGTCAGCAGGACACGCGGTCTACAGCTTGAAGCAGCTGCTTGTATCAGTAACTATGAGGCCCATCGGAATCGCTATATGAGCCGTACAGTAGCTGGGCTAACTCATGAAATGTCAACCGAAATTCCGAAATGCGTTCTCGTTTCGAAAAGATTTATTAAATAGGGTTGCAAAAACAATCATCATGCAGCATAATTCTATAATAATTCAGTTACCCCAGTACGCCGGCTCTCGAATGAACTTCCTTCAGGCTGCATGTCAAAGCTACACTATGTACAAAGTGACTGCTTAAGTAGCATGCCTTTTTCTCATTGATTTTCGGTGCCCCTAAAAGTCCAATTATATTTCATAGAAAATATGCATAACAATATTCATTCTTCTGATCATTCAGTAGATAATTTCGTCTTCTTATAAGTAAACACGCAAAGGAAGGACATAATTCGGTTATAAAAAGTTTCAAATTGTGGGACTTTTAAATACCGTGAAATGGCCGTTCATAAATCGTCATGTCTCAGCATTTCCCAATGTGACTTGTAATTTAACAATATGGACCAAATCTACTGATAAATTTTATGAACCCTATATTGTTCCCCTTTATTACCTTAGAGAAATTTGTGCTTTTCCGTACGCGGAAAATATACAGCTTCTAGTTTGAAAACCATGAATCTGAGTGTAACGGTTGAGCGGGTTCAAAATTATTCGAGAATTGGAAAAGTTCTTGGAACCCGAATCATACCCTTCCTTCGAGTATAAGATTGGAAAAAAACGTAATTTATACCGAATGAGCAGAAAAATAATTATTTTTATGCATATTTTTATGGAATATAATTGGACTTTTTGGGGCACCGAAAATCAATGAGAAAAATTAATGCTGCTTAAGTAGTCAATTTTTACATAGTGTAGTTTCTACATGCAGTCTGAAGAAAGTTCATTCGAAAGCCGGCTTACTGGGGTAACTGAAATATTATAGAATTATGCTAAAGACTGATTATTTTCACAACCCAACTTAATTAATCTTTTCAAAACGAAAACGCATTTCGGAATTTCGATTGACATTTCACGATTTAGCCCACCTACTGTAGGTAGAAATATTAGAAATCAACACGGTCGACTGGACGCTGGTAACGGGAGCTGGCCCGCATAATATGATACCTAAATCAAATATGCAGACACTAAACAGGAATATAATTTAGGGGCTACTTATTCCACTGCCCTTCTCACGAATCTTGGTCAAGCAGTCGTAATCAAATTAGTGGTAAATGATCTTCGATCAGATGAAATTACTGACGATTTATTAAAATAGCGTTGTGTCGATTAGAAACGGCGTTTTTTTCCTTGGGAGTGTGGAAGTGCGGAACTATTCAAAACCTGAGCCAAATGACCAAACTTAGTTTGTAGAAGTGCACACCGTATGCCTGCACAAAAATGGAGTTAACAGAGCAGTTTGGTGGTTGAGTACATGTTTCAAAGTGGTCCTACAAGAAGTCGATATGAATTTTTTGTTTTCATACCGAACAAAATGCAACCGGCTACAGCGAAGAGGTTATAACTTGGTTTTGCGGATAGGAATGTCACCAGAAAACAAGTTTCCATAAGGCCACTCGTCGAGAGCTCCGTTAGCGACTGCGAAATCGAAACATAATTAGCAGCTTTAATCATAAACGTAGCACTTTCCGAGAAATTTTGTCCCTCAAAACTACTGCATGTTCACAGGCGGCAGAGGAGACCGCTGAATTTCGGGTGTCCTGGAAATTTTAGTGCATAATTTGCAATTACCGATCTCTCTATCGATTGCACAAAATGATTTTGCTTAGTTTGAGCCAAGCAACATCCTTAAAACAGGACAGTTGATCGTAAGAAGCCCACGGGAAAATAGACTTTAGGGATTCCTACTAATACGGGAAGTGTGCTAGTATTAGTTTTATTAGTAGGAAAGGTGCACGCGATACTTAAAGAGGTCTGTAGATGGCATTGGGAGAGCTCGCATTACTGCCATATTACTCCAACGAGATGTCGAAAAAGAACTCGCAGTTTGAAAAGTGCGAATAAAGGCCATGCAAACGAACGGAAAACAGGTATCCCATGGTGATTGGGAGGATAAGGTAGGACAATACGTGGCATCCAAACTTAACTTCCCTAATCTCAATCGCACGTTAAAAGAACGAATAGCATCCTTGGATATTCCTTTTCATTGAAAAAACTACGCGAGTAGGTTTGCGGGTGCTGGATGGAAAACCGGATGTTCCCTACTTGAAAGTTCCACTTTGAAGAAAAAGCAGCTTCTGATGTTAGAGACCTAGTTTCATTGTGCTCAAGTTTTTTATACTATATAAAAACATGTAATACTGAAAATGTTGGAATTTTTGAGATGCTTTATTGGCTACATGTTCACTCATAGGAGCGAGGATTGAATACATAAGCACAGTAAGCAAACGGGGCGCAGCGACTTCTTTATTGAGCGAAAGATGCTAATATTAGTTACATCAGTAGAGCAGATGGCTGCGGTAATTAACGAAATCTGAGGAGGGCACGTGAGTGATTCACGCTTCTGCCATATGCTTTTTTATTACTTCAGCGAGGCATCGAAACGCAGCGCAATTTGATAGATGTAAATTAAAGGTGTTTAAATCGGCGAGAAAATATAACGCAAGGTAATCAGTATCAGTATCAGTTTATTAAGGGAAATATAGGCAAGCGCCTTTGAACTCCCTATTGGTTACAAGTCGTCGGAGAAAAACATGGATACATGGGAAGGTGAAAAAGGGATTTTGTACATACTCGCGGACAGCTGACCGCTACTCGAAAAAGAGTAATCATTAACGGTTACTTACTAATTACAAGTAGTATAAACACGTGTAATATGGTGCCGGGTTATGTAAATGGATGTCAGGGTGGTAATGAAACTAGAGAAGGCTGGGTCGAGTAAGACGGTATGCGGTAGGCAAACTTAACTCTAACTCCAACCCTAAACCAAGGGTTAACCCGACATTTTTATCAATTATTCAAGTTCAACAAGAAACGTAACCCTTACACAAGTTTATCTAAATAACAAGTAGGTAGGTTTAATGACAGACTGGTAGGTACGTCACAATCTGAATGTCCTTGAATGTCACTAACACATTTTAGAATGCCAGTCGTAATTCTTGCAATATTTCATGTGTCAAAAGACACTAGCAAAGGCGAATTAATATACGCATGAAATGTTTTCTATTGAGCGCAGTAAACAGGATGCGAGTTAAGACCGTGTAAATGGGCGGAAAAGAGATAGTCGAAGGTTATTAGTCGGTTTGAGTTAAACGGTATGCGGCAGCCAAACTTAATCCTAATGCCAACTAAAACCTAAACCCAAATCTTTAACCGAACTTTAAACCCAAGCCTGACCCTTAACCTCATCCTAACTCTAGCCCCAGTCCTAAATGTAACACTTGCCTAACTCTAAGCCCAAATGCTAACTGCGACTGCTAGCCCTAATCGCAAAATTCCAATGTCAACCCTTAAACCTTATCCTAATCCCAAACGCCACGCCACGGATACGTCCTAGCCCAATATGCCTACAAAATCAAGTAAGTAGGCATGTTGCAGTAATAGAAACTCAGGCTTACATATTCGACCATTACCCATTCCCTGAAAACCTTTGCCCCTGTAGTGAGTACTGGGACATTATTTATCTTGGAGATAGCCGTTTGTGCCATAAGTGTACATTCAGTCAGGCATGAAACATGATCGCTGACGAAAGCGGACAGTCACAACGCCGGCCTGCGTACATCTCACTGAGACTGCAATTCTCGCCGTATCACCAACTGTACGTTTGGAGTTTTTCTGAATGTATTAATGGATGTAACCAAATTCGCTGCTGGATAATGCAACCTAAAATGTCCCAAGATACATCTTAAATTAACCTGCGTCATGATGAGTATGAACGCCTCCAAACAATATCTCATTAAATTATATTCTTACCTAAAACCTCCTGATTCATTCCGTCTTGAGATTCAGAAGAGAATGAAAACAGAGATCCCGAATGGAGATGCTGTTTACCACTTGATCTCTGAAGCCTTTGTTTAAAGATTATATTAGTAAAGGGAGAGAAGCAATTCTTGGAGTAGAGTGTTTGGAAAAAACGTGTGTTATTGTTTACCTAGGGGATAGTAAATTGCATTTTCTGTCGATCGTGTCCTGGAAGACTTCGAGATAATTGCTTCAAGTAAAAACCACAGATTAGATTATCTCAGTAATTTGAGTGTGCTGCTTCTAGACAACAAATTTGGATTCTCTGGTCAGATAAAAGTGATTGATCGGCCTATACCCTGGAATAGCCTAAGGGTATCCACAGAACTCCCAGAGAATTAGTGACCACTTGTCGTCCAGGTGTCTGTAGGCTAACGTCTCAGTTATATGCTAGACAGGAGAAGTTGCCTCAAAGGCAGGTAAACCAATGAAAGAAGATGGCAACCCCGGATAGGCCATTTCTGGTTATAACCAAACTAAGACGATCATAGGTTCAAAAGGCAAGTTGGCGAGCATACGTAAGCTTTCGATGAATTCTCATCAGGCCTATATATTTATATTGTTATCGAAGTGATTATAAAGAAAATGCGGGCAGGAAAAAGTTTTTCTGTAGCTGGGGTTTGGGAATAGGGTTTGGGTGAGTGAGGTGAAAAACAAATTTACCGTCAGTGTCAGGGCGGAGAAGGGGATGGCGGGCCCTGGGACGGGTAATTATACGCAGGAGGCTGGCATGGTGGCTTCGGCCCATGGTAACTGTGGAGCCTGTGCGAAGTTCTTTTGTGCGCGTAGAACTGGTTTGTATAGCCTGATTGCAGCCGCCTCTGCTGTTGCCAACAGACGCTGTCCAAGTGATTTTGGATAGCTTGACGGGACCTTATAAATCACTCGGAATGCCTGGCCGACATCTACACAGTGATCTGTGTCTACTATGTGAGCGAGGACAGAGCTGTTGACGTCCTTTATTTGGCCTTTTCCTAACCATGCTGGAAGGTGTTCCCTTATGTTTTTGGACAAACGCCGGCTCGTGCGACCAATATATTCTGCCCCACAGGAGCAGGTGAAGGAGTTAATACACAGAGAAGTGGTCTGGGCTGGCAGTTTGTCCTTGTCCTCTCCGCGTAGGATGGAACTAATGAAGAAGAGTACCCGGGCGTCGGCTGCTGGAAAGGTACGTAATACAGCTTGAGTTAGGCGCCTTCTTAGAAGTTTGCTCGGCGCGTCCCCTTAAAATGCGACCCTGATGAAAAGCTTCTTATTTTCTGCTGTCAGCATCGGGAGTTTGGTCGTCCTTCGGTCATGTATTTGGCAATGAATCGATCGTGGTACCCGCTCTGACAAAAGAGATTTTCGACAATCTTAAGTTCTTCCTCAATGCTATCAGCCGAGCAGATCCTGCTTACTCTTTGTGTTAGACAACGGACTAAATTGTGCTTCGTGTTTAGCGGTACGAAACTCCCAAAATTTGTGTATTGCCTGGACCACGTCTTCTTATGATAAACGCTACGTCGAATACGTCGAATAATATCCTAGTTATAACCAAACTAAGACAAGCATAGGTCTTAACGGAATGCCCCCAGAGTAATGAAGGACGGCCGGTGGCCTCATGTTCTTGTTTTACCGCGGAAACTATTGATCATCAACCTCTTTTCACAAATGTGACTATGTACAGCCGAGGTCCCAAAGATTGTGCTTTTTAGATCCAACCGTCTGTCAAGTTTGCGAGCACCGAAGCATTTAGTTTATAATTGGAGGATTTTGTACTTGGTTTTGGGACAGTACAACCAAGTTTGACCCTGCATATGAATAACCGAAAAAAGATCACCCAGACACATGCAGAATAGGTGTTTCAGTCGGAAAAATTTCCCGATTTACTAACCCCTGAGAGTGTAGAGTGGAACGCCAAGGTGCGGGCTCGACCACGTAATCCATCTGCACGTTCCCACTTTTTCCGGTCATCTTGACTCTGTCTTGACACCGGGCCCAGGTGGAGGAAGAGGAGAGAGTGTGGTAGATGCTGCACAAGTTTACTATCAGCATAAACTTAACTTTTGCACAAGTCACCTTCGCAGCTCCCACTTTACTGTGGGACATACGGTAGACATCGTCGGTCCGAGGGTCGATCTGTCGTGTGTGTGTGTCCTCTAAACGGTCCACGTGTTAGATGCGCTGGACCAACACGGGGGCCACATCGTACTCTGGCGGGCGTTATCTATGCGCAATAACAAATGCCAACATTTGCGGGGTGCGCTGGCAGACCCTGTTGTCGGCAATCATCGCACAACTGGACCACTGCCTTCACCCCCTTGTTTTGTGGTCAAAATCCTGGTCATTTGTGTGTGGACCAGGGGGTACGGAGTGGAGCGCCAAGGCGAGGATCCGTCCGAGCCATCCACCTGCGGCCTCCCCCGTCTCCGGTCTTCTTGACTCTGTCTTGATACCGGGCTCAGGCGGGGGAGGAGGAGAGAGTGTAGGTAGATGCAGCGCAAGTCTACTGGCACTATAAACCCCTGCGTAAGTCACCGTCCCTGCTCCCACTGCTGCTGCAGCTGTGGGGCACACGGTGGACATCGTCGAAATCGACGGTCGAACTGTCATGTGACATACGTGAATGGTCTGCTCCGATTTGTCAGCCCCTAAGCCCGGACCCACCCGTGGTCCTCTGGCACCACCTCATCATCGAACTGTCGTGTGTGTGTGTGTGTGTGTGTGTGTGTGTGTGGGGTGTAGGGGTGTCAGCGGTGGGTCCACGTGATGGTCGTAGTGGTCGCTCACTTGCTTGCAGGTGAGACTACGCCTAGCGTCCATTTGCTGGCACCCAACTCTCACCTGTGGCTCCACGTAGCTGGGCTCTGCTCAGCGGCCACACCCCGGGCAACCGTCTCGACCGGCGGGCTAAACCAGGTGAGGGTATCCGTGCGTGCACCTGCACGCGCGGTACTGTGGTCTGCGCTGGCCGGATGGATCTTCGCGTCGACATCGTCGAGACGAGGCTCTGCCTGGACCATCGTAGGCGGCCACCAGGTAAGTTTCCCCTCAGGTAAGTGCGCTTGCTTTGTTTCTTCCTTTGTTTGTTGATGTTCCGCGTCGTACGCTGCGCTTGCTGCCTGCCCTTTATATGCTAGTCTGTCTGTCAATAGCTAAAAGACACCCACGATGCCTGCTGCAATTGCCTGTCCGTCAGTCTATGCCACTCTCTACTAATAGCTAGGTGTTACGGTGCTTGAGTTTGTGTGGTGCCCTCACTTTGTCTCTGACTGATGACTGTGTCCGCTTGTCCACTCTAGTTCTAAGTCCCATAGCGTTAGTTAGTGTGTATGCTCTCTCCTACTTCACTCCATCACATCATCACCTCACCACCAAGGTCCCAGGCTAATTCGGGTCGTTCTCTCACTAACAAAAAGTCGTGGCCCATAGTGGAGTCCGGCAGCCGTCTGGGATAACCGGGCAGCCCTGTTCAGGGATGCGTTGCCTGCCCCCGCGAGGGGGAGGGGGCTAGAAAAGGTGCCCTAAAGATCGCTGGGAACCACGCTGTCTGTAGGCTGGCCGTGGCCGCAGACAAAAAACACACGGTCGAAACAGCCAAAACCGATACAACAACAACAACCGCTCTCTTCCTCTTCCAGCCTATTCTTCTTCTTCTCCTACTCCTACTTTTCGCCGCCGCAGTCGCCAGACTGGCAGGGTGAGCCCGCTCACTCTGGCAGCCTGGAATGTTCGTTCCCTTTTAGACAATCCGAGGAGCAACCGACCGGAACGGAGGACGGCGCTAGTGGCACGAGAACTGGCGCGCTACAAGGTGGACATCGCCGCACTCAGCGAGACCCGATTCTCCGAACAAGGCCAACTGGAGGAGGTGGGTGCCGGCTATACCTTCTTCTGGAGTGGTTGACCCAGGGCTGAGCGACGAGACGCGGGCGTCGCCTTCGCCATCCGGACCGACATCGTGGGACGACTGCCCTGTCTGCCGCAGGGAATCAACGATCGCCTGATGAGCCTCCGCCTGCCCCTCCGGCGAGGAGGCAAGTTCGCCACCATCATCAGCGCCTACGCTCCGCCGATGACCAGTTCCGACGCCGTCAGAGACAAATTCTACGAGGACCTGCACGCCCTCTTGGCGACTGTGTCGAAGGCGGACAAGTTGATTGTCCTTGGTGACTTCAACGCCCGCGTCGGCACAGACCATACTGCCTGGAGGGGAGTGCTGGGTCCTCACGGTCTCCGCGGCTCCAACGACAACGGCTTGCTTCTCCTCCGCACCTGCGCAGAACACCGCCTCATCCTGACGAACACGTTCTTCTGTCTGCCGGAGCGAGAAAAGGCCACCTGGAGGCATCCTCGGTCGCGTCAGTGGCACCTGCTGGACTATGTCCTCGTCCGGAGGCGAGATCAGCGGGACGTGCTGGTGACGAAGGCGATCGCGGGTGCTGATTGGTGGACCGACCATCGCCTCGTCATCTCGAAGATGCGTATTCGCCTACAGCCTCGCAGGAGACCCCAAGGTAAGCCACCCCCAGGTAAGCTGAATGTTGCTTTATTGTCTTTGCCTGCTCACCATCTCCATTTCAGCAATGAGCTAGCTCAACGGCTAGACAACCTTCCTATTGCTGCCGCCGCCGACGATGCCGCCGCCGCCGCCGCTGCCGAGAACGCCTCCGTGGAGAACCGCTGGTGTCTGCTGCGAGACACGGTCCAGTCGACGGCTCTCGCCGTCCTCGGTCGCGCTCCCCGCCAACACCAGGACTGGTTCGACGACAACGACGCTGCCATCAGCAATCTGCTTGCCGAGAAGAACCGCCTACACAAAGCCTACGTAGATCACCCCACTGAGGACAACAAAGCTGCCTTCTACCGCAGTCGCCGACAGCTTCAGCAACGACTGCGCGAGATGCAGGACGCCTGGACTGCTCGCAAAGCTGAGGAGATCCAAGGCTATGCGGACCGCAACGAATGGAAGAACTTCTTCTCCGCGATCAAAGCTGTCTACGGTCCGCCGACGAAGGGCACTGCTCCTCTCCTCAGCGCCGACGGCAGCACTCTCCTGACTGAGAAGACGCAAATTCTACAGCGATGGGCCGAGCACTTCCGAGGCGTCCTCAACCGCCCTTCCGTCATCTCCGACGCAGCCATCGCCCGCTTGCCGCAAGTGGCGACCAACGTGGAACTCGACCTCCCACCATCTCTCCAGGAAACGATCAGGGCCGTGCAGCAGCTCTCCAGCGGGAAAGCACCCGGATCGGACGCCATCCCTGCTGAGGTCTACAAGCACGGAGGTCCCCTACTGATGGATCACCTGACTGCGCTCTTCCAGGAGATGTGGCGTCAAGGTGAAGTCCCGCAAGATTTCAAGGACGCAAATATCGTGCACCTTTACAAGCGAAAAGGGAATCGCCAAGTCTGCGACAATCACCGCGGCATCTCCCTACTGAACATCGCCGGGAAGATCTTCGCTCGCATCCTGCTCAACCGCCTCAATAACCATCTGGAACAGGGCCTTCTGCCGGAAAGCCAATGCGGCTTCCGTCGTCATCGTGGGACCACGGATATGATCTTCGCCGCCCGCCAACTTCAGGAGAAGTGCCAGGAGATGCGGACCCACCTGTACTCTACCTTCGTGGACCTGACGAAAGCCTTCGACACGGTGAATCGTGAAGGACTGTGGAAGATCATGCAGAAATTCGGCTGTCCGGAGCGATTCACTCAGATGGTGCGTCAGCTGCACGACGGTATGATGGCGCGAGTCACGGACAACGGCGCTGTCTCAGAGGCATTCGCAGTGACCAACGGAGTGAAGCAGGGATGCGTGCTGGCACCAAACCTCTTCAGTCTTATGTTCTCTGCCATGCTGATGGACGCCTACCGCGACGAACGCCCTGGAATCCGCATCGCCTACAGAACGGACGGTCATCTTCTGAATCAACGGCGCATGAACTTCCAATCGCGCGTATCCACAACTACCGTGCACGAACTCCTCTTCGCCGACGACTGCGCCCTGAACACCACCTCGGAAGCGGAGATGCAACGGAGCATGGACCTATTCTCCGCCGCCTGCGAGAACTTTGGGCTGGTCATTAACACGCAGAAGACGGTGGTGATGCACCAACCGCCGCCCAACTCAGCCACAGCCCCCAACGCGCCGCCGCAAATCAGCGTGAACGGAAATCAACTGCAAGTGGTAGAGAACTTCCCGTATCTGGGCAGTACCCTCTCCCACAACACCAAGATTGATGACGAAGTCGCCAGCAGGATCTCGAAAGCCAGTCAAGCTTTCGGTCGTCTCCGAAACACAGTCTGGAACCGCCACGGTCTTCAACTGAGCACGATGCTGAAGATGTACAAGGCCGTCATCCTGCCGACGTTACTATACGGAGCAGAGACATGGACGGTGTACACGAGACAGGCACGCCGACTGAACCACTTCCACCTCAGTTGTCTCCGTCGCATCCTGAGGCTGAACTGGCAGGATCGAATCCCCGACACGGAAGTACTGGAACGAACGGGAATCCTCAGCATCTACGCCATACTGAAACAAATGCAGCTGCGCTGGAGCGGCCACCTGGTGCGCATGGACGACGAGCGACTACCCAAACGACTCTTCTACGGAGACGTCGCGACGGGTTCTCGTCGTCAAGGAGGCCAAATTCGCCGTTACAAGGATACCCTGAAGTCCTCCCTGAAGCGCCTGCAAATCAACCCGACCAACTGGGAAGAGCTCGCTCGCGATCGTCCGACATGGAGGAGAACAGTGAAGACGGGCGCTGCTATCTATGAAGCCAACCGAATCGCCGCCGCCAAAGCGAAACGCGAAGCCCGTAAATCACAACTTCGCCCAGTCCGCAACGCCGCCGCACAACCGCTCCCAACGCGTCCTCGATGTCAACGGACATTCCGGGCACGAATCGGACTTGTCGGACATCTCCGAACCAACTGCACCTCTCGAACTGCTCCAGCCATCGTCCCCCCGCCCGCCTCTTCCTCCTCTCTTTCGCCAACTAACTCTGACACTCCTTCTGCACCACCAATTCCATCCTCCTCGTCCTCCTCCCTCTCCACTGCCCCAACGGCAGCCGTTCAGACTGCTGTCTCACACATCACCAACACCAACACACCAACCAACATCACCTCTCCCACCTCTCCCGATTCCAGTGATGAGGATCAGGACTACAACTGCCCTCACTGTGACCGCACCTTCACCTCTCGCATCGGCCTGGTCGGTCACTTGCGAATCCATCGCACAGAGACTGGCGAACCAGTGCCTGGAGCACCAACCTACACCCGCCGCACTCGCCTGCCCTGCCCACACTGCCCTAGCACCTTCACGCATCGCATGGGTCTATTCGGCCACATGCGCATCCACGAGA